>CM026295.1:12907207-12938042 GCA_014851415.1 Cnaphalocrocis medinalis
ACTTTTTATTGCGAAAAGGGGGTTGTAAGGGGTTAAAAGGGGGGTGAAAAGCTACTTTTCCACGCGGACGAAGTCGCGGGCGGCCGCTAGTTGAAAATAATGGTGATATTAGTTGTCAAAGTGACAATGACAAGTGAAATCTGACAGCAGTTATCGTTTATAGTTTATGGTTCCTTTTTTTCGCCATAATGGTGGCCATATTATATGGTTTACTGAGAGAATTAATTAATGGTTTTCATTTTTGTACCACCATACTACACGTTCAATGTTTTTTTTTTTGCATTTTTTTAACAATCAGTAGATTTTTCTTGATTTTTTTTAATACTGTACAATGTCCTGGCCCACTCCGGGACATCGCCTTTGTCGACTCTCCTTCAATCGCGAGAGCGCATCCTTCTATCCCGCTCATCGCTCAGTCAGGTGAGCGAGAAGCACCGTGCGCCTACACAATACAAGTGTCGACAAATTATCTCGCGGCGCGCATGTTAGCTCGGCAGGTGTGGCAGAGGTCCATGGGCGGCGGCGGTAATGAAAAAAAAAAAAAATAGAAACTGCATCAAATTTAACCGACGAAGAGTCACGTTATGCTATGAATGTGCCGGGTCGACCGGAGTCTATTCCACGGCCTCACAGAAGACCGGCTTAAAGCAGCTTCTAGCCTGTCAGCTGTTCAGCTTCAGAGACCCTGGGACCCTGGGAGAATCGAGGGAAAAGTAGGTTAAAAAGTGGCAGCGCAATGACTCCTCTGATGTTGCAGGTGTCTATGGTACGTGGCCATCGCTTACCATCAAGGTGATCCGTCTGTTCGTCTGCCACCTATCACATAAATCTACCAGTACACTGAGGTAGGACCTTCAAGGCCTGCCGTCACGAAGTAGATCATACCATAAATAACAATCAACGCGAATTGTGCACGTGATGCCGGCGCGCCCACGGCTCGCTTCCCGTAGTGCTGCTCTGGAAGTGAGTATGTCGATAAAACATAAATATTTAAAAATCGACTGGCCGGATTGGCAGTGGTGCCATGATTTATTTTCACAATTTACACATTGTAGTTTAGTGGATAAATAACGTGCACTTTCTTAACGGGAGATCGTAGGCTCAAAACGGAGCATATTTCAAATATGTATTCTGCTTGGGGGTGAGAGAAATATCATAACGTTTCAGGTAGCGTTTGGGTGTCTTTAAGTCGAGAGGGAATAGGCTTCTTCTGGGAAAGCAAGCTACATCTTAGACCTTATTGTTACTCTCCATCAGGTGAGATGAGGTCAAGTGCAAACCTATTTAATACAAAAAAAAAACTGAAACGTGTGATGATTCAGCTCGTCTGGGTAATTACCAGACTTTCCCAATACTGGATCGTAACCCAAACTTTTAATTTTGCGAACATCGAGTAATTAATTGTTATCAAACAAAGTTTCAAAGTCAACTATCGATAATAATGTTATCTGTCAACCACGATTCCCGCGCGCGCTTTTCTGACAGTTGACGCGACGCCATTTTGCTAATAATGGCGGGAACGTCTATGGTTTTCCTGTTATCTTTTGTGCGGTGACAGTTAGACTAATGAATTATGGCTTTGGACTCCATATCTGATGTCACGTACGTTATAATTTTCGCACATTTATCATTTAGCTTTGTGGGAGGTGTTTCTCAGGGTCAATAGCTACATTTTATTAAATACTAGTGGCCCGCCCTCACTTCACTTCGGGACCGTAATTCAGAAATGAACCAATAGATGGCGCTGTGTCCAATTACATCGCGCAAGCGTTTCGTGTTTGCGGTTTACCTATAAGCCTTGTCGTTGTCTATAGAAGTTATCTCTTTATAAATAGTATAGATTATGAATGTAGGTAGGTAGTTAAATAAAACCGTCTTCAACGAATACCTTTCAAAAATTACGTTAACATTCGATCACAGACTAAGGATAAGATGCTTATTTGATTCAAAATCACTTCATAAGGGGCTTTATTTTTCTGGCATCAGTGTATGAGATTCTCTTCACCTCTTCAAAGAACAAAATGTAGGATTCCTGAAAATATCATATCCCTGCCCTGTTCCCAGATTAACTGGGGTCATCGTATCCATCCACCCCCTTTTCAGTCATGTCATTCTTTACACAATTCATCCATCTCTTTTTCGGCCGTCCTCTGTTCCTCCACCCATTTACATTCATATCCATCACTCTTTTGGTAACATGCTCCTCCTCTCTTCTCATTACATGGCCGTACCAGGAGATCTCATCTCATTGCGCGTACCTAATTCTAAAACCTAAAGGCTCAAGACTAAACCAACAAAACTAAGTAATCTAGCGAGAATTAAGTTGCTATGCAAATGGACGTCTCAGTCGACATGCGGTGAGATTCCTAGATTGCGGTTAGATGCCACGTGATCCTTTCTGTTAACAAGGGATCGGTTGCAGATTTATTTGCAGTAAATACAGGCTTTGGAACAAATATTGGGGTCAATGATAGCCAGGGAAAGATCGGTTTGCGCATTGCAACTTGAATCCAACCCAGGGTGGCTATTTAAGAATAGAATAGAATAGAAAAAGATTTATTCAGTGTAATCACAGACAAAATAGGTAAGTTGAGTATTACATAAACAAGACACTGAAAAGGCATACACTCAGCTTGTGTCAGGGAGTCGGTGACTCCTTGACGCTGGTCTTCCGTGTGTACCTAGAGGAAGAGGACTACTGCACGCAGGCAGCAATAAGCAAAATACAATCAATATTTAATAACAGTTAATACTAAATAACATTTAACACGAGTTAGGAAACTAACTAATAAAATTGTCGTTTAAGTTAAGTAGGTACAGTATGGTGAAGAAACGGAAACACTGGCTGTAATTAGTGAAGCGAGACGAAATTATGCAGTGAGTTATATACCTACATAGTATTTTATTTGAATATAATAAAGTATTAGCATATAATAAATAAAATAAAATATGACTTGTAAGATAAGTAATAATAATAATAAAATGAACGATTTATAAATAATAATTAAGTATATAAGGTCGTATTTAAAATATTTTATCTACGTTGCCCACACATTGCTAATTTGTTCTTCAAGAAGAAACTTATGTAAATTAGACTTAAAAGATCCAACAGTGTTTGAATTTCTAATAGGCGGTGGCAGATTATTCCAATTTTGAAGCCGTCCCGTAACGAATGAGAATATATCTGTCGCGTTCAAGCAGCCGCGGGCACAGCGTGTGTGAAAAGGAGGGAAACTCCGATTCGGTCGTAACGCCATCTTCAAATTAGACCATCACATCCGGTAATCGCTTACCATCAGATAAAATTCGTCATGAAAGTCTTGAAAAAGGCTTTTGTGGAACTTTTTTTTATATGGTAGGTGGCAGACAAGCAGACGGATTGGTAGACCTGACCAAGAGACGATTCGATTCGATTCGATTGTGTCTGCTGTCTGGGCCTTACGACGTTAAAGCGATTGCCGCCACCCTGACAGTGATGTCACAGTGCGCTGCCAACTCGAAAAGATTAAATTCTACTGAGTTTCTTGCTGATTCTTCTCGGTAGAAATTGACCTTCTAAATCAGCGGTAGATTATTTTGACATTCATAAATGTTCTGTAAAGGACTTAAATTGAATAAAGATATTTTGATTTAATTTGATTTGATATAGCCCCTTAATCGTAGTTTTATCATTCTGCCTCACACGGGGTGGTTAGCACACACGAGGGCACTCGCAGCCCTGACGCAAGCTTGCCCACAGCTGTACAAAATCAATAGCACCGTCTTATTAGGCGGGTACGGTGTCAAGTTAAGCGATCGAATTTCGGTGGCAGGCTTTTAAAGTCTTTGTTTTATACATTACTTGTTAAGTGGATCGCTCATTTCGCTACGGGTCATTTTCAAAAGTGTCGATAGATGGCGTTAGGCGTCGATCACATCGCGTTGTTGTTTTAGTTTTTTTAGGTTATCTCATAGGGTAATACATAATAGTCACAGTGACATATTATAGGTAGTATAAGCGTAGATCTTGTCAAGAATAAACCTGTAGCTAAAAAATTGTAGATATTTTTTACGGGACCACAATAAATAACTAATATATTGAAACAAAATCACGTACCTATTTTTCTAGTAAGGTTTTCCCTTAAGCCATGAATAGCAGAAACACTGAGGGAACTACAAACACCAGATCCGACATCTGTTTTATGGAAAAACATTTGTGTCGGTACGGGAATGGAACTTGCGACCCTTGCGTCTCAACCGACGCTTAAACCACTGCACTAAACGAGTAAAAACATATGGGTATGAGCCCGCATGAAAACTACACTCGTGTTACTAATATCAGACAACAGATATTCCACAAGTTTCAACAATTTCTAGCTCACCAATAATATCGGAGCTATTTAGGTCGAGTTGACCGCATCAAGAGGTCAGCAGAGCACCGGAAAGTATGCATCGCGCCGGCCCATTCTCTCATGCTTTGTACTATGGCGACAGAATACAGTAGTACATGTACAGAAAGCCCACTCCTAAAAACCGTTTATGGAAATGAAGACTCAGGCTACCATAACATAACGTTGAAATTCCGACCGCCCAGCGTT
The DNA here is from genome assembly GCA_014851415.1 of Cnaphalocrocis medinalis. Classification (NCBI taxonomy): domain Eukaryota; kingdom Metazoa; phylum Arthropoda; class Insecta; order Lepidoptera; family Crambidae; genus Cnaphalocrocis; species Cnaphalocrocis medinalis. The sequence continues at coordinate 12,911,785 of CM026295.1, forward strand.
CAATGCCTACCATTATTCATACCTAGAAGTGCGTTCTCTCTCTATCGCAAGCAACTGTCGCGCGTGCGTCGCCGCTCGTTCGTGATTTTCTACTAATTTGCCCCTCCGGAGGGGACGCCGCATGTACTTGCAAGTTCGATACCTACACGCGGAGTGGGACAGGCCTGCTATGGCTGCCAAACGCTATAGATTATACCACGGCCTCGGTGGGCCAGACGCGGGGCCGCCGGTCATGGTCGGAGTTGGCGCCGATCCCATGGAAAAATCTACCCCTTTATACCCTACTACAAGTTACAACGGAAGCTAAAAAAGCGAGCGTATTCCTTCTTAAAAGGTCGGCAGCGCGCGTGCGACTCCTCTGGTGTTGCGGGTGTCCATGGGCGGCGGTAATCGCTTACCATCAGGTGATCCGTCTGTTCGTCCGCCCCCTATGTCATAAAAAAGCATACGTACTTATTTGAACAGCGGTATTTACATCAATTTATCTTATCTTCTAAGTCGGCATCACTCTTGACAGAGTGGTCGTGGTCATCACTTCAGGTACCTATTGGTGGCAAGCTTTACAACACGCCGCCACCCTTCTCTGATGGCCGCCTTCCTAGTGCCTTTATTATGTGATAGTGGCCCGCCCTCACTTCGCTTCGGGACCGTAATTCAGAAATGAACCAATAGATGGCGCTGTGTCCAATTACATCGCGCAAGCGTTTCGTGTTTTCGGTTTACCTATAAGCCTTGTCGTTGTCTATAGAAGTTATCTCTTTATAAATAGTATAGAAGATAGAAGATGATCGAGTCATGCAGGTTACGCCATAAGGTATTAAGGAAAATTACGTCAGTTTATTGAATCAGTCCACATTATTAGCTTCGTAGCAATCCGAAACTAAATACAACAGAACGATTTCTATCAATTTACCACTCCCCTCCGTTTTCCCTAAGTTACTGCAATATCCAAAATGGCGTAAAATAAAACTGTCATGGCAGCTGTTTAGGCGGCAATCCCAGTTCGTAGGTAATGCGTGGTCCTAATTAGGGTTGCCAGGAGACCGGTATTCATTTAACGATGATGACATTTTTCCAGTATGACGTCTTTTAGAGCGTTAAAAATAAACAGAGTACATAAAAACAGAAAATTTTAAATTGGAATTTAGTTGAGGTCTAAAAGGAATCGAAAAAAATACCCGATGACTCTGTCCTAAGCTCCGAGGTCGTGGAGTCGATTCTCTCTCTGGAAAATAAGTACCTAATCACGGGAAAGACAAACGAAATAACGGAGGAGGCCTACTTGTATCTTTTGGGATAAAAAAACCGAGTCATGTAATGATGAAAATCATTCCAAAATCCAGATTTATAAGTTTTGCCAATATATTTTAATCTTCTTACATGGCAACCCTGTGCTATTGCTGCATCATTCAATTGGTGCACATAAATTAAACGGTGTCCCATTAAATGATTAACGAATGTTAATTATGAAGGTTTACTCATAATAAGACTGAGTTTCAATAAATCAACCAAATCCAAAATGGCGTTACGGTATAAATTACTCACTAAAATAATAGGTAAATTTAAAATAATAGGTAAACACAGAGGCTGACTGCCCACTAAGAGCTAAAAATATGTCATGTACTCACGCATGCGCACGAACGGGCAAAAACGCCTTTTCGACCACATTAATCCTAACCCATGACATAAGATTGTCAAACTGTCGAGGTCTATGGTAGAAGCCGCGCGCTTATGTACTCATGCCCTAGCATACGTCAACGAACTCTTCTAAATTCAAAATCAGGTCAAAGTCTTACTTCTGTGTGTAATTATTGTGAGTTTTGGTGTCGAAATACCTACACCGCGCACCGGACACTTGGGGTCCCGCCCGATGCTCTCTCTTTTTTCCGGGACTTAACTAAGCGCTTAGTTGAAGTGACAGGAGACCCAAAGGCTGGCAAATATAAAGTCATCGCTACTATGATGGGATTAGGCTTATCACCACGCTAGGTGATCACAGAGCTGAGCTACATAGCTGAAATACGAAACATACTTTTTGCTCTATTTACTAATTGACAATAATTGGATTGGAGTTAATAACTAAATATTTTTAGAATAGACAGGTAGGATCGTATAAGAGCTAGGCAGACTTAGAAGCCTCACAATTGTAATTAAATTAATTAGATGATTAGGTGTCCTACGTAGGTACTCACCTTCTAAATTTTCACTTGGATTGTACGTACCTACAAATAATCTACGACGTAGGTACGTAAGGTAAAATCCATCTATGTCCAATCCAATCCAATCTCTAGCTCTAAGCATTCGAAAAAGACACAACAGGCTGGCATTTTGACGACCCGTTTAGCGCAATGGTTTGAGCGCCGCTTGAGACGTAAGGGTCGCGGGTTCGATTCCCGCACCAACACAAATGTACTTTGTTGATGAAACAGATATTTGTGTTGGATCTGGGTGTTTGTGGTTACTTCGTTGTTTCTGGTTCCCATAGCACAAGGGAAAACCTTAGTTTGGGACCAGGACAATGTATGTGATGTTGTCTCAATTTATTTATTTAATTTATAAGTTTTACAGCTATATGTATAGGGACCGTAATTCAGAAATGAACTAATAGATGGCGCTGTGTCTAATAACATCGCGCAAGCGTTTCGTGTTTTCGGTTTACGTATAAGCCTTGTCGTTGACTATAGAAGTTATCTCTTTATAAATAGTATAGATAGATTATTAATAATATGCCGTCGAGATTGAAAACAAAATGTTAAGTAAGTATATATAATAAACCACATAAACTTCGCGAGATGATATTAGTTAGAATAAATAAGTGCTTGTAAGTATGTCCACTATTTTGTGAGTGCAGTCACGTTTTATCGTAGTAATTATTCAGCTAATGATTGACGTCCAGGGCTGTGTACGCAATTAGTTTATAAACGAGAAGAATTCATCTGGCGTGACTTGGTTTTCCTGACATCTTTAAGGCAGGAATGAAGCAGAAGACGAGCTGACAGATCACCTGAAGTCAAACGGTTTCCATCGCCCATAGGCACACCCAACACAACACCATTGGAGTCATGGTTTGGCGTAGGCATTCCGAGGTCGAGCAAAAAGTATGACGTCTCCAATATTTCAAACGTACCTAGCTCGGGTTTGTGATCACCAAACCGCATTAGGCAAGCGTGATGATTAAGCCTAATCCCATCATAGTTGCGTTGACTCGATTGCCCTTTGCCCTGCAGTGGGACAGTAAGTATATAGGTACTGATACTTTACTTAGTGTGGTAAACACTGCGGCAGTATTTCCTGACGGCTATGACTTTAGGCACCCTCAAAAGAAGAGCGTATCAAATCATTTATTTGCTATTAAATAGGGCGTATGTACTCCTTCTTAAAAGGCTGATAACGCATCAGCGACTTCTCTAATCTCGCAGATGTTCATGGGCGGCGGAAGATTACTTACCAACAGATGACCCGCTTGCTCGTTTGCCGCCTCTACTATAAAAAGTGTAATACAGTTGAAATGTCCCTCTTGCGTCAGCGCTCGACGCGCCCTCATTGATTAGGGCCGGTCGCCCCAAACGGCGGCTAATTGCACAGACATCAAAGGAGCGGCCCCCCGGCGCCTGCAACGACATGCACCCTACCTGCGCCCTACCTTGGTAAGGGTTGAACAGGGTAGTAACCTCTTATAGGCAAAGATTTAAATCATAGATATGCCCTGACACCTAAAAACGAGGCAATATTTTGATGACATGACGTGTGCGTGTCATCGAAAGTCACTATCTATGACGATAAAATACGGTCAGCAAAATTTCATACTGGCAACTAAAAATAAAACAATTCCTAAATTTAAAAGCAATTTTATTTATGGGACATTTTATTTCTAAATGTTACATTACATTTGTCTATTTATTCAAATAAATTACTTTAATCACAGAGCGAATATCGGGTTTGATCACCAAACCGCATAAAGGGTGGTGATTATGCCTAATCCCATCATAGTAGTTATGACTTGATTTCTATGATAAAGGCCTTTCCTTAAGAGCAAATAATGAGTAATATTTACTATAATTTAATAATTAATTAATAAATTAACACAACCCCATATTTAATGTCCTGACTCCGTACTAAGTAGCTTAAGCACTTGTGTTATAGAATAAGACAACAGAAGAAACACAAATATAATACTTTTAACTTTACGCCGACCTAGAAGAGTCAAATATAAATCATTTTCTTTGAAATGAGAAGAGCAAATTCGACTAAATTGCCCAGGTAACCAGTATTCATCCCTTCGATCCCGCTGGATAACTTTGATCAATTTTTCTTTTAAACGCGGATCTTGCGGAAATCTAAAACAATTAACGTTCACTTAAAATAATACGTAAATATAATTTGCATGTTTATTGATTTCTAGTCGAAATAAAATTGCTATTTTATATCTGACCGCTATTAAAACAATGCCTATCGAAACTGCTGACGCTACCGTACTTTTCTCGGTTATTGTAAACCATTAACAAATGAGCTGTTATCAACTGAGTTCTGAGTACTACAGCGGGTCTAAGTATATTGGCCAGCGAGATAATGATGTTGTCTCTTTTTGTCACACAGTAATTGCCAATACTACTCTCTCTGTCACGCGTTGGCCGATCAGACTTTGATGTTTTGTCAACAAAATAAAATAAATTAAATTATTGATGAAATATAAATACTTACGAGAGAAATGTTACACCATTCGCTTTATTTGAATTTGTAGTATTTTTCTTGCACAATAAAAAGGCACATGAAGGCATTTGAGTGCTTTTTCCTGTCAAAATTCCAGGCAGCCGTGTCGTACAACTGTCACCGAGTGCAAACGGCAACTAATTCGTGCTAATCTCAGTTGAGCCAAACTAGGTTATTTGAGGTGCGACTCAAATCGGCGCGGTCAAAGTATGGCGAGGGCATATCTATGATTTAAATCTTTGCTTATAGGTACCTAACTAACCAATATAATAAATAAATAAATAAATTGAGACAACATCACATACATTGTGCTGGTCCCAAACTAAGGTTTTCCCTTGTACTATGGAAACCAGAAACAACGAAGGAACTACAAACACCCAGACCCAACACAAATATCTGTTTCATCAACAAACATTTGTGTTGGTGCGGGAATCGAACCCGCGACCCTTACGTCTCAACCGGCGCACAAACCATTGCGCTAAACGGGTCGTCACTATAATATAACCGATCGTAGTATCATTCCCATTGTCTCGTCATACGATGGAGCAGCTACGCTTGGTTGGAATTCGGTTTGCCACCTTTAGTTTTTTTTTAATTGTGGAATCCAATGCTTTAATAAAAATTGGTACCTAATTTGTTAAATATACACGGTGTATCTGGTGAACATTTACATTCCTTTAACTAACGTGTTCTATGAGTTTGAACATTTGTTCTATGAGTTTTAAAAATTCGCATTACAAAAATACATTTTTCCATACAAAGTCGGTCACGTGACTTGGTCATTTTGTATGGGGAGTCGACAAAAAATTCGATGATTCTTTGGTTCTTAAATTTTTATTTATATATATATGTTTAAATTAGTATAGAAAGAAATATAATTTAAAACTGTATATTTAAAATCCGTTATTTGCTGTAAGCTTCATATAAACATAATATTTTGTAATTTAATCTTAAGAGCTGTGGATTTTGAATTAAAAAAAATAAAAATAAATGAATTTCAAAAAGTTGTTGAACAAAAATTTTGTTTAGAATACGTGATAGAACACGTGGTTTAAAGGATGTAAATGTTTACAGATACACCCTGTATAAATAAAATTTAAAGAAATTTGAGTTCGGTCTTTCATTCTAAGGGTGCGCAATAGCACCCAATTAATACGTCATACAGCTGTTCACACCGATATTCTTAGGCTTTGTTGCCAACCCTACAGCCACCCCTTCTTCCACTTCCGGTGGTCAAATTACTCATTCTTGCAATATGGCAACCCTCACATGTGCATAATGCACTAAACAACTTATTATTAATCTAGTTTGCGGTAGTAGCCATAACAACAATCAACGGCATCTAGCGGCACCTTTTATCATAATAAAAATGAACTAGCGATTTTATATTGATAAAGTGGCCCGCCCTCGCTTCGCTTCGGTATTTTAATTTTTTGAACGAAGTAGAATTCACAACAATCAAAGTAATTAGCAAAAAGAAATTTTACTGATATTTATAGGATTGATAATTTTGGTGATCGTAAACCTTAATGAAGGAATCTCAAAAAGATTCGATTTAAAAAATGCTGGAATCTCTATAACTTTACTTTGTCAAATTTAATCAGTTCCCCCGTTTCCCCCCTATAGGTGGGGACTTTTATAAAATTTATATGAAAAGCCTAAATACCTACCAATTTTCAAGATTCTAGCTTCAAAAAATGACAATACTTCGTTTCAACCCCTTTTCCCCCCTTTTTAGGTTGAAGAAAAAATAACGAATTCACTTTCATTACATTTGTTTGCAAAGCCCAAATACCAAGTTTCAAGAATCTAGCTTTAAAATTGACAATACAGCGTTTTATCCCCCTTTCTCCCCTTTTTAGGTTGAAGAAAAAAATGCCGAATTCAACTTCTTTACATTTGCATGCAAAGCCCAAATACCAATTTTCAAAGCTCTAGCTTTAAAAATGACGAATTTTCTATACGACGTTTTAACCCCCTTTCACCCCTTTGTAAGCTGAAGAAAAAAAAATGCTGAAATTACTTTCATTTAATTTGTATGGAAAACCCAAATACCAATTTTCAAGACTCTAGCTTTAATAATTATAAATCTCCCATACATTGTTTTAACCCCCATTTCACCCCTTTATGGCTTAAATTAAAAAAAAAACTAAAACAGGTAAATTTTTATTTTTGATAAACAACCATAATCCAAATTTTCAAATCTCTAACATCAAAATTGAAAGACTTTCATACTAACGTAAACCCCCCCTTTCACCCCTTTAGGGGATGAATTTCGCAAAACCCCTTCTTAGTGCGCGCCTACATAGTAAGAACTACCTATGTTTCAAATTTCATGATTTTAGATCCAGTAGTTTTGGCTGTGCGTTGATAGATCAGTCAGTCAGTCAGTCACAGGCCGAGGCGTTACCTCTTTATTAATAGTATAGAAGAAGATAGAAGAAGATAATTTTAGATCCAGTAGTTTTGGCTGTGCGTTGATAGATCAGTCAGTCAGTCAGTCAGTCAGTCAGTCACAGGCCGAGGCGTTACCTCTTTATTAATAGTATAGAAGATACAGAAGAAGATATAGAAGATGGGCTTGCCCTTGGCGGAATTGAGAAAAGCCTACGATGGAACGTACATTTTTTTATGTGATAGGTAGGTAGCAGACGACCAGGCGGATCACCTGATGGTAAGCAATTGCCGCCGCCCATAAACACATGCAACAAGTGCGCTGCTAACCTTTTATCCCCTTCCCCCCGATGGACCTCCGGTACCCTCACTCACTTGGCGAAACACAGCACAGGAGTTGCTTCGCGCCGGTTTTCTGTGAGGCAATGGTATCACTCCGGTCGCCCATTCATGCCGCGAAGCATGGCTCTCCCACAATTAAAACCCACTCAGAAGTAGCCTATTTACTCTAGCGTGAGAAAAACTGAGTTGGTACTCATTATAGAAAACAGACGCAGGAAGAGTGATCCACTCCTTGGCAGTGCGCATCTCGAAAGAGGACGAAAAGCGTCTTGTACGCAATCGAGGAATATTTACGAAGAAAGGATTATAACCCGCGGTTCGGTCTGCTTTCATGGTGGTACAAAGAGAATGGCGGAATGATGAACTCATGCAGCTTAGCAGCACACTCTCCGAAGTACAGCCAGTAAAATACCGAAAGGCAAGCCACTTTGCGTCGGTGGGCTAGTATCAATGTCAGCTGGAACCGACCTATGTTATTTATTTTGTGATACTCCGAAATCCAAATGCTCAGCGACTCAAAGTGTGTCTTGGCTTCCGATACAAGACTCCGCCACTGGTCTCGATCATTCGCGCTTATACACCATTCACTGACTCGTAGCTCGCGGAGATCTGCCTGTACTACATCTTTCCAGCGATATCTGAGAAACGAAAGCTCACAGGCTTCGATGGCTGGGCCACTTGGAAAAGATGGGAGAGGATCGCAGTGCAAAAAAGCCTTTTAGGGTTAACCAACCTTTCAACGCCCGGTCAGCCGCCCCAAATACCGCTGGAATGATGTTTTTTTTGTGATGCTCTCAGATATTTATTCCTTTATTTCTCTTGTTCCAGAAAATGTGCGGAGAAGTCGTGCGAGGCAGACGTGGTCGCTATCGGTAGCAGGCTGCGCGGCGCCATGGGCACCAGGCCGCCCGCGCGCTTCTGGCCGCAGCTGTGGGCCACGGTGGTCAGGAACCTGCTGCTGAAGAAGCGGGACACCAGGAAGACCCTCGCTGTGAGTACAGGCGCCAATGACACTAGGCCACGCCCGGCACCAGGCCGCCCGCGCGCTTCTGGCCGCAGCTGTGGGCCACGGTGGTCAGGAACCTGCTGCTGAAGAAGCGGGACACCAGGAAGACCCTCGCTGTGAGTACAGGCGCCAATGACACTAGGCCACGCCCGGCACCAGGCCGCCCGCGCGCTGCTGGTTGCAGCTGTGGGCCACGGTGGTCAGGAACCTCCTGCTGAAGAAGCGGGACACCAGGAAGACCCTCGCTGTGAGTACAGTCGCCAATGACACTAGGCCACGCCAGATACCAAGCCATTCGAGTATACCCTTGGCAGCAGGCCGCACGCTCGCAACCTTTATTTAGGTCTTTATCTGCGCCTGGTTCAGAATGGTTAGTAGATCTAGGGCTAGGATGAAAGCGATGTAAATGTCTACAGATACACCCTGTGTAAGTAGTTAGGTTTTATTTTATTTTGTTTCACGACAGACAAGCATTTGAAGATGAGTTCTAAGGTGGGCCATGCTTGCTCGTAAAGACTTATTAACTATTGCCTTAAAGAGCTCCAGGTTATACTGTTCAGGAAATACATTCCTTGGCTGTTCGCATCAAAAAGGAGTTTGCGTAGCGCTTAGTTCGAATAGCTGGAACTTCAACCATGTAGGGATGGTAGTCCAAATAGGGATAGTAATGAGGTACTTAATGGTATAAAGTAAACTAATAGAGAACATACAAGAAGGAGGAGGGAGGAGTTTAAGTACGGAAACAGGAGTCCACTATAACCTAAGCTAACGGAGATCACTCTGCTTCCACAGGAGGTGTTAGTCCCGCTCTACTCGCTGGGGGTCCTGATCTTCCTCAAGATGCTGGTGCCCAACCCTAACTTCCCGGAGGTGCGGAAGCCGGGCCGCCTGCTCCGCATCCATCATGACGCGTTCCCGGAGAACCACTCGGTGGCGGTGCTGGCGGACTGGCAGAATGCCAACGGGACGCAGGTGAGGTCAAAATGTCCATCCTACAGACTACTACACAGTTAAGTGGGCTTGGGGGAAATTCGACCCTAGGTTAGGTTAGAACCATGACCGGCTATTGAAATTCTGGGACGATTGTTTTTTGGGACGATTTGCTAAGTACTTGTTTACTTAATCTAGATTCCAGTTAACTTGTACGTACTGTGTTGAAATCACGTCAGGTAGAAAAACCTGTGCGATCTCCCATACGCGCTCATTCCATACGCGGAAGGCGCAGTTCGTTTCCCCTGAGATCAGCGCTCGTTAATAGACTTAATTTACCGTAGATCACGTGAGAAAATCTGTGTAGATGATGATAGGTCTACGGTGAGGCTAACAGAGGGGTCGCTTACATCTTCGTTGGTCAGACCAAATAAGGGAAGTGACAAGTGATCCGACTCACTCTCCATCTGCCCTAAGACAAGCCGAAGATAGGGAAGAATGGAGAGACCTTGACACCGCCTTGGTAAAGGCATTTAAGGAAAGGCACAATCAAATGAAGAACACGATCAAATAGAAGATACGAGTAGCCATACCATCCATGCCATCTGGATTGATGGCCGTCCACTACCGAGAGCTTTACTCAACATTTATGTTTATGCCTCCTTATGGTGGAATCAACTTCCCGATGCGGTATTTTCGAACCGGTACGATATCCTAAAAGGCTGGAAACTCACCCGCACTTTTTCCGGTGTAGCTGATGTCTATGGACAGCGCCACTTACCATCACGTGGCCTGCTTGCTCCCTTTTACTATGTTTGTACTTTCGTGTATCATAAAAACAATTGCTTACCTTAAGTCCTGTAAATGATAAAGATTTTTTAACTCCTTTCACTTCCAGGGTTTCCTCGACGAGGTGAACGGCGTGCTGCTCGCCAGCAACCAGCATGCCATCAACTGGATCCGCTACCACAACAACTCGGAGCTGAATGATGCGTATCACAACGACGCCAGGCACTTCCCCATCGCTATCATCTTTCATTCTGACCCTAGTACCTTCGGAGAGCCTCTTAGGTGAGCTCGGGTTGATGGCAATCTATATCTATCTATAATATTTATTATGTATCTGTCCTGCGGGAAATCAAGGCACAAAGACCAAAAAGAAATTTAGTGAGGGCAGCTCACTAGTTAATCATATTCATTTAACTACGCGAGCTGGTAGAGGACTGTCTTATTCTACAGTTACGACTATTAATTGGAGTTGTCAAGACATTGCTCCACTAAGCAGGGGATCCAGACCAATAGAGTCTATCGCGTGTGAAAAATCCGCTAGGTGGCTTAATGTTAGACTGAGATCCAACTTTAACGTCATAGGTTGTTTAGGTGTCATTTTGACATCTCACATCAAAAACAACTATGTCTTCCTAAAAGGCCGGCAACGCATCCCCTCTCCTTCTGGTGTAGTTCATGTCCATAGGCGGTGTTAATCACTTACCGTCAGGTAACCCGGTTGCTTGTTTGCCTTCCTATATATAAAAAAAAAAACAATCCCCGTGTTGGGGTCCATCAACCTACACCATTTAGCAGATTTTTTACACGCCATATTCCCCATTGGAGCAATTCCACTTTATCTCATTAACTCTTTCCAGATACACTATCCGTACGAACCCCTCCCAGGCCGGGACGCCGTCCACTCGCACCCTCTTCACGTCTCCAGCCAAGTGCCGCGAGCGCACCGCCACGAAGGACTGGTCCTCCGACTGGTCCCGAGGCGGGCAGCTGATCCCACTGTCCGAGCATCGAGAGGACACCTGTCCCGTGCTGGAGTACTACTTCTCCGGGTTCCTGGCTCTGCAGACGCTGATTGATTACGTTAAAATGAAGGTACTTACTTCTTTCTTTCTAAAGAAGGCTAAGGTAGACCTAATTCTTTTTTGCTGAAGAATTACTCCTACTGCAGGGTTCTTACTGGGTTGTCAGGCGTAAATCCACCGTGGGCACTTACGGCCATTCCCACAACCTTTTACCACTGGTACCACGAAGCCACTAAGCTAGGCAAGAGCAAAGAAAAAACTAGGTCCAGTCAGCCACACATCAGGTTACCACAACCTGTCAAATTTCCTCAATTGATAATTTAACCTAATGTGTAACAGTAATATGAGAGTCCACTGAGGACAGAGGACACTGAGGACTTTGACAGTTTTGTTTACTTTGGTATTGTGGCTATATGCGATTCTGCTAACATCGTACTAGTTATAGGTGGAGGCATGAAAGTATAGCGATGACCGTTATTTTGCGCACTTGTAAAAGAGAAGACTTTCTATCAAAATTGGTTTCTGCGCACTCAAGGTCATAACTACACTTTCTTGCCTCGGACTATACTACCTCAACTGAAACCTTTTATTATCATTAAGGTCTAAAACCGTTTGTTAACTTCCTCAGATGGACACAGGCCTGTCCTTCCCGCCTCCCCGCATCGACCTCCGCCAGTTCCCGAAGCGGCAGCACACTGGCGACTGGCTCGTCATCTTCCGCGTCATCATGCCCATGTATATGGTGATGACGTTGTCACAATTCATCACTTATCTGCTGATGTTCGTCGTGGGGGAGAAAGAGAAGAAGATCAGGGAGGGGATGAGGATCATGGGGCTAAAAGACTCTGTTTATTGGTGAGTTTATTTTGAGTAGTGGCTTGAGTATTTTCAGGGCATTAATCGAATGGTAATGACGTCACAGCTCATCACCTATCTGCTGATGATGTCCTCCATGGGAGAGAAAGAAAAGAAGTTAAGGGAGGGGATGATGAGGATCTTGGGGCTAAAAGACTCTGTTTATTGGTGAGATTCTGGTTAGTGACTAGAATGTTTCCTGGGTATTCGTCGGATGATGATGACATCACAGTTCATCACCTATCTGTTGATGTCCTCCATGAGGGAGAAATAAAAGAAGTAAAGGGAGGCAATGAAGATCATGCGGCTAAAATACTCTGTTTATTGGCGAGTTACTGGTTAAAAGTGGCCATGTTTCCAAGGCATTAGTCGCATGGTGGTATGTCTATCGTGGGGGGAGAATTGGCTAGGATTTTCCGAGCTCTTCACATTTATAGATATTTTCTCTTATAGCTATTTGCTTTGAATAGAATTAGTGGACTAAAAGGAAAGTGGATGGTTGTATTTTTACTTGTCATATTAAAATTACGATGTTACAAAACATCCAATGGTATCGAAGTTAGAAGTCATGTGTGTACAACGCCATCTCTTAATAAAACACCCTAAACTCACAAACCTTTGAATGTTACAGGGGCGCCTGGTTCCTGATCTACGCGGTCTTTGTAACGATTCTCTCCATCGTCAGCACTGTTCTGCTGTTTACTTTGAAGGTAAGCATTGAACAAAGCATCATCATCACCATCTTCAACCGTGGGGCTTGACCAGAGTCATGCCACGGCCTCACAGAAGACCAGCGTGAAGCAGCGCCTGCGCTGCATTTTGTCGAGTGAGGGAAAGGGGGTTATAGGTTGGAAGCACACTTGTGGCCCTATTGGTTGCGGGTGGCTATTGGCGGCGGGATTCGCTTACCATCGGGAAATCCGTCTGCTCGTCTGCTACTTATTACATTTAAAAAGTCTTCCTTAGAGAAGTATCAAGATCTATGTTAATTGGTATTTATTTACTAAGAATACGGGACTGGTTTCAACATACTATCGGTGAACCATAGACGTATCGTACTCATTCTTTATGTACTATATTATTTCTATTAATTTATTTATCAATATACATTAATTAATATTGTGTCAATAGCATTGGATCCTTTTGTTGTAACTATCGTTATTTTTTTTCTTTAAGAAATAGTTTTCGGTGGCAAACTTACAATTTGGTATACAAACTCTAATCATTGCACCTTTTTTGTATTTTCTCATTACCAATTTTTTTTCCTAGGTTATCTATGAAATTTAATAAAATCTTTTTTAAGACACTGGTTACTTTTATTTATTTTTAAGAAAAATATGTTATGTTCGTTAATTTTCTTTTGTTAATTTTATTGATTTTTCGTTTTCTTTGCTGAAGTAAAAATTAAAAATGTACAGTTATTATGATCCTTTTAGTACAAACAATTTAGTTAATTCCTGACTGAAGGATTCTTAGTGGGTTAATTTATATTACTTATATCGGTGGTAATACTAATTATTTGTACTTAGTGACTAGATATTGCTGATTTCAAGAAAGAATAAAAATCTGACTTAATAGGGTATTTGACTAATCTCGATTTAGTAAAAAATATTTATACTTTTCCAAAATACTGGTAAATAAGAACCAATGGCCAAAATTTTCAGTTAAAAATATAACGTCTAGCTGGTTTTATGAGCATTCAAAGTTTCATGGGCAAGTCCATTTTTAAAGTATTACAATTTAAAAAAATAATTATATTATTGAACTACCCGTACATTTTCCACCAACTTTTATTATAAAACCATTTACTTAAACGAAACATTTGATATAGCTACCAAACAAAATTTACTAGACGCGCATACAGGATACGGGCATGTGACGTCACTCGCCTGTAGCCATTTGAATAGAGCGTTTTTGGGCTTGCCTAAAATATGTGCTCTTAAAGTTATGATATCTCAGGTAATTCAAATCAGAATCGAGTAATTCTTTCAGTGATGTTTCTTAAATTGAGAGGTCTTTTGATTAAACACATAAAAAAATTTAGTCAAATACCCTATTATCACATTAATTTATGGATCTGAAAGTAGTGGCTGAATAGGTGTTGTGTAGGTGTGTTAGAAGTGTCATAATCAACAACGGTATATTTTTACAGGTATAATTAAAAATAACTTTTCTTTGTTCTAAGGTGTTCCAGCACTCCTCGTATATCCTCATCTTTCTGCTGATGCTGCTCTTTGGGTTCACCATCATAACATTTGCCTTCATGTTGACGCCCTTCTTTGATAGGGCCAGGGTGAGTATATACATTTACTAATGATACCTTAATAAGTGGGTCTGGGAGCCTACAATGAACCCGTATGAAACAGAGAAACATACCTGTCGCTTCTAAACATCGTGGGAGAGCCACGCTTCGGCATGAATGGACCGGCTCGGTTGGGTGTGGCAGTGATCTCACAGAAGACTAGCGTGGATCAGCGTGAGTGCTGAATTCGCCGAATGCCTGAGGGTACAGTCAACTCCAAAAATATGTACCTATACACTTTAGGACCTTGTCACAATACATGTGTCTATAAAAAGTAGAAGTCGTTCTTATACATTATGGATTGTGACAAGGTCCTAAAGTGTATACATACAGTGGTGGTCATATAATTAAGAACCCTATTTTATGAGGGGAAGATTTTTAAAAACTAAGACGAAAAATTCGTTGCATGCATTTTTTTTTTATTTCTCTCGGTATCGTAAAACCTTTGCATAACACCACTATTCATTGATACACATGATTAGATTAAAAATAAATAGACAAAATTTTTTACACTACTTTTAAGCATAAGTAGTACGAGTACTGCTATTTACTAGCTGGTCACGTAATTAAGAACGCTAAAATAGTTTATACCTTCGTTCAAATTTAAATGGAGAAAACTCAGTGGATTTATTATTGTTTGGATAATTGGACGCTAATAAGTGCTGTAAAAGATTAAAAGGGATTGCTTTTTATGAAAAAACAATGGGAAAAAATAAAAGTTGTGATAAATCTACAAGGGAAGTAATAATAAAACTTTGCCGGAAGGATTGGTCTTATAAAAAGATAGCCGACCATCTTCAATGTTCAAAAACGATGGTTTTCCATGCTGTAAAGCCTTCTGCTACGTATCAAACTACTTCAAATGTTCCACGTGTACCTAAACAGAGAAAAACAACTCCTCGAGATGACCGAAACATCGCTCGTATGGCAAAACAATTTTTTTTTAAAGGGTCTAATGAGCTGAGAAAAGAGTATTTTGGTGAAAATAACCCTTCAGCAATTTCAGCACGCACTATTCGAAGACGTTTAGTAGAAAAAAAACTGCACGATAGGATAGCAAGAAAGGTACCCATGTTAAAACTTTGCCACAGGCAAGCCCGGCTTGAAAGTATGAAAACTGGACAGTGCGACAGTGGAAAAATGTACCTACTTTTTTCTGATGAGATAAAAATAAACAGAGTATGTTCTGATGGAAAACGATACGTAAGATGTCCCCTGAATACAGCATTCGACTGATTCGACCGTAATACTCGACCCTATACGAAAGTTACTGTGAGGGAAATGTGAAAATTTGGGGGTGCTTTTCTGGACATGGTGTTGGACCTGTAAAGTTGATAGAAGGTAACATGGATCAGTTCCAATACAAAAATATACTGGAAGAAACAATGTTACCTTATGCTGAAGACGTTCTCCCAGTTATCTGGACAGTCAGCATGACAATGATCCAAAGCACACTGCACGCACTGTACAGGATTTTCTAACAGCGCAATCAGTTTCTGTCCTAGACTGGCCAGCTAACAGCCCAGATCTGAACCCAATAGAGAATTTGTGGTTCGAAGTAAAAAAAAGGTGTCAAATACACAGTGTAGAAATTTAAGAGAGCTGTACGACGTGTTTTTAAAGAATGGAACTCTATTTCTCTTGCGAAATGTCAAAAATTAATAGAATCAATGCCTCGCCGGTGTAAAGCAGTAATTAAAAGCCGTGGATATGCTTTCAACTATTAATTTTAGTTACAATCGTATTAAAATGCCTTTTAAAATATCCGCGCTACATATTGATGTATTTTTTTTAAATGTAAATGTCATACAAAACAATTGCGGAGCAGTTAAGTAAATCGTTCTTAATTATTTGTCCACCTTCAGTACTATTTGAATGTGTTACTTCGATAAAATAAAATAAATTGTCCATAAAAAAAAAACAATTTTATTCTTTATTCTTAAGCCACGTTGCTCTATTAATTGGGCTATTTTATAACATAACTAGTTGCTTTTCAAAAGGAACACATCTCTTCGTAAGACACGATTTGAATAAAACAACTCCTAGGACTTCAAATCGTTCTTAATTATATGACCACAACTGTATTTTTGGAGTTGACTGTACCAGAAGCCCAATGCGGGGGAAAGTAAAGTAAAGTTTAAAGGCTGATTCGTTACACTAATTAATAATTTTAATTTGCTCTGGCAAAGGCCTCCATCATAGAAATAGGATGGGATGGGATTAGGCTAATTCACCATGCTTTCCTAATGTGGATTCGTAATCACAAACCCGAGCTATGTTTGAAAAAATCGAAACATACTTTTGCTCGATCTGGGAATCGAACCCGGGACCCTGAAATCACGGCCCTGTACTTAAACCACTAGTCCACCATAAGGTGATCCGTCTCCTCGTCTGCCACCTATCAAATAAAAAAAACGTTAGAAGACATGAGCTGACGCCAGATAACCTGGAAACAGGGCAAGAGTATGATGATGACATTTGACCTCAGTCTTGTGGAATAGTTTAGCTGCGGCACAGTATTTCCTGACGGCTATGACTTAGGGACCTTCAAGAAACGAGCGTACTCCTTCTTAAAAGGCCGGCAACGCATCAGCGACCTCTCTGATCTCGCAGTTGTTCATGGGCGGCGGTGATTACTTACCAGCAGGTGACCCGCTTGCTCGTTTGCCGCCTCTAGTATAAAAAAAATATATCCCTCTTTTTCCAGACTGCTGGGATCCTCGGCAGCTTCGCCGTGAACCTGATGAGTGGGCTGTACTTCATCCAGGTGTTTGTCTCCAACGCGGACTCGCTCGCTTTCTGGTTCGTCTCACTCATCAGCTCAAGTTGCTACGCCCTCGCTATGGATAAGGTACGGTATTATTTACTTACTATTTACTGTTCTAGTAACTTATGTATCTTTTTTTTTAGTTTTGTTTGTGGTCAATAAATGCTTACTTACTTACTCCGATGGCTCAGCGACTCCAACCAAGTCTTAACCTCAGAAACCAGAGATCGCCACTTTGGTAGATCCTGCACTTTCTTACTAGTCGTTGGACCTGGATGCAAAATATAATATACTTAGATAGGTAAGTACTTCTGCATAACTCAGCGTACCGAAAACATTATCTCAAAGAATCGCAAGCGTCATAACATGTGGTTGGACACATTGCAAAAGGAAAAGACGGCCGTTGGGGTGGAAAGGCAGTGTACAGAGATTCGTTGTTGTGGCAACCTAAAGGTAGACCGGCGATCTGGGAAATTAGCGGGAGTACCGCTAATTTCCTTGCTTGCTCGCTTGGATGCAGGCGGCACTGGATCTCTGTAAAGATCGTTGAGGCGACTTTATCCCAGTCTATGGTCATACCTATACTACGTACTATACCGTCTCGGCATGTGGACTGAATCTTGGGTGATACAACAAGCAAGGACGCGGAGGAAGATCGGCGTAGAGATTAGACCTCTGTGCACCCACGGGTATTTTAGCCAACAGCCTGAAGTCTCCCTTTCTTCCAGGCCCTCGTCCTGGACATGGCAGGAGTGGGAGTCACATGGGACAACCTGTGGAACGGACCAGGGGTCCCCTTCGGCGGCAGCCTCATCATGATGGCTGTGGACACTGTGCTCTATGGCCTGGCTGCGTACTGGCTGGATGCTGTCGTGCCGAGTAAGTATCTTACGTTCTTTTGAAGCTGGGTGGAGAATTTCGTCTAATGGGAGCTATCGCGTGTGATAAAGAACCTAACACGTGTTTGTAGTGTAGAACCGAGGTCCATCTACACGGTGATTGGTTATTTTTGATATGAGATGTCAAAATATCACTAACTAGTGGCCCGCCCTCACTTCGCTTCGGGACCGTAATTCAGAAATGAACCAATAGATGGCGCTGTGCTAAATTACATCGCGCAAGCGTTTCGTTTTTTCGGTTAACCTATAAGCCTTGTCGTTGTCTATAGAAGTTATCTCTTTAAAAATAGTATAGATATCGAATTATCGACCAATGACGTTGTAGTTGGACCTCTGACTAACAGTACGCCATCTAGCGAATTGTTCACAGGCGATAGCGCTCATTAATTTATCATTACCCCAAATATTGTACCCCACTTGACCTAACCCCGTACTATGCTCTGATTCATAATCATGTAAAGTAAACTGACAGATGAAAATGACAAGTTTCTATGCATTTTGACATTTTGCGTGTGTCAAATTGAGTGATAATGTATGGGGATGACACATTGACATCTGTCAGTTTACTTTACATGATTATGAATCAGAGTATAAGTAGGTAGTTTAAAAAAGCACAGTTTGTTTTATAGAAGTTAGAAAACAGTAGAAACATAAATGCAATAATTAACTATTGACGGACTCGATGGCGCAGTGGCTAAGGTGTTTGCCCGAAGCGCGAAAGGTCCCGGGTTCGATTCTCTGCCAAGTCAACTTAGGAAACTACATTTTCTAAGTATTTTGAGTCTGTTATGGGTTATGATTGAGTTATGGGATGACGCCACCAGTTAATTATCGACACCTGGTACTCATAGTACAGGGGCTGCCCTAGTTTGAGACCAGGTTGATTGGTGTGATTGTCTGATGCATTTATTTTTTTATTTATTTATTCTTATTCATCACAGGCGAGTATGGGATCAAGCAAAAGCCATGGTTCTGCATGCTGCCGTCCTTCTGGTGCGGCAGCCGGCGCGGGCGCGTCTCCGCGGTGCATTTCCACTCCAACGGCGACGCGGCGCACCATAAGGATATCGAGCCTGTCCCCAGGTGAGGTTACAACAAAACATGATGATGATAGAGTTAACTTATAACTAGATATTACAGAAGTACCTAATGTACAAAAAGGTGACGTTGTCATATGACCTCTATGAGAGTCTAGCACGGACTTGTTAAAGAAATTGTAGCACATTTTTTTTCACCTAATGGTGAGCGATTGCACGTGCAACACCAAGTAGCTAGAGTCATAAGTGCGCTGAAAACCTTAACACACTTTCCCCCCAATCACTTTACGGAACATAGCGTAGGCGCTGCTTCACGCCTTTCTTCTGTGAGGCCTGGTATCACTCTGGTCGAGCCGACACATTCATGACGAAGCGTGTCTTTCTCACGGTTAATGTACAAGCCCAAAAAAAAATTTAGACAACATCACATATATTTTCCTGGTCCCAAACTAAGGTTGTCCCTTGTGCAACCAGAAACAACGAAGGAACCACAAACATTAGGCCATCCCTCGCTTTGTTTTGGGACTCAATCTTGCTATTAGTTTCATTCATTACCGATAGATGGCGCTAAGCGTGAATTGCGATAGTGTTGCGCCTTTTCGGTTTGTATCTGGATATATTGTCGATATCTACTATATTGTTTTCTGTTCACAGGGAACTTCAAGACAAAGAAGCCATCCGGATTGTGGGCCTCCAAAAGAGCTTCCGCCACTGCCGAAGACCAGAGATCAAGGCCATAGACGGGATCGACCTGAGCATCTACGAGGGGCAGATCACGGCCGTGCTGGGGCACAATGGTGCGGGGAAGTCCACGCTCTTCAACATACTGACGGTCTGACGGCGCCCACGGCTGGGACTGCGTATGTCTATGGACTGGATGTTAGGTGAGAATAAGAAATAAGTACAAATAATATGCATTTGTTAGGTAAAACTGTTAGGTCACATATTAAGTGATGCCGTGATGTGCTAGCTTTTTTTGAAACGCCTACCGTATAAAATCTTAGGCTAGGATCAGCCAGGCTAAGATGCGCACTGCGGCAAAATTTTCTCGACTCTCGTTTGCGAGAGCTCATCCTTCTATCCCACTCATCGCTCAGTTAAGTCAGCGAGAAGCAACTTGCGGCAACGCAATACGAGCGTTAACAAAATTATCTCGTGGTGCGCATCTTAGCCCGGCAGGTCAATGTATTTTAGTAAAATTACATTAATATTGTGATATTTTGTCTGAATCTAAGTCAGCACCACGTTGGGCGCCAACACAGTCAGCACCACGTTGGGCGCCAACACAAAAAACTTGAAGCTCTATTTTTCCTTCGTCATATAAATGCTAACAGACCAATAATGTCTGAAAAATTTCTTACATACATTTGATTGCATGGCAAATGGTTGACTTTAACCTACCCTACGACTAACTGAGGCGTTGCTTGCATACCTACTCCCTTTTGATGCTCGACGGTCACTCGTTATTTAGCTTTAAAGCGCTCCATGCCCCTATTAAGGGTACCGGTGATAAAGTCAGTGAGTGGATAGGTGCGAAAAACCACTAAAATTATATTCTATTCGGTTCTAAGATGAAGGGCAATTTTTAGGGATCCCAACGACATGCACGAGATCCGGCAGATGATCGGCGTTTGTCCGCAGCAAGACGTACTCTTTGATCTACTTTCTGTCAAGGAACATCTACAGTTCTTCTCTGCTGTGAAGGTGAGTGGAAGAAAAACCAATCCCACTATATTGAAGTTATGTCAACTTTTAATTATTTTTAAGACTTAGTGCTGGGCGAAGGTCTCCACCCAGGACTCCTCATTGCAATCAGTAGCGTAGCGTAATGGGTGCAGAGGGGACGATCCGGTTCTTAGGGGGCGCACGCAAATCTCTTTCTTTCTAGTTTTTATTCCGAATAAAATAAAATGATACTGAAAATCCCATTGGTTCATTATGTATTTTTTTTTAATTTGTCAATGGAGACTTTATTACTCAATAAAGTCTTAAATATTTTACAAGTTTATTACTTAATAAAGTCTCCATTGACAAATTAAAAAAAATTTTGGAGTTGGCTCTTTTGCTTAACACCGAAAATAGAGCAACGTGTACCTAGTTTATCTTATTTTACTGCCGCCGAGAGTTGGCCGGCCGGTTGCAATATGCAACTAAATAATTATTTCAAAACTTTTTTAGCATTCGAAGAAGGTAAATGTTTTGATATTTGTTTATTTATTTATTTGTCAACAAAACAGAGGTACAGTAGTTTCATTATTAACTATTAACCTATTAAATTGTTCCCAGGGAATACCGAGGAAACGAAGGCCAGACGAGATACACAAAGCGTTGTCAGAGGTGGGCCTGCTGGACCAGGCCGGGGTGTTCGCCAAACACCTTTCAGGGGGTCAGAAGAGGAAGCTCAGTATAGCCATCGCTTTTATAGGGGATCCTAAGGTAAGTTCTAATTAAAATCAAAACGAATGCAAACTCAAATGAAAATAACATATTTATTCAATTGAAGACCGTATTAAAACATGGCAAAATAAATATTATGCCAGACTAAATAAGATAGCGAAACCATAAAACATAAGATTCGGCTTTCTTAAGCCTTTTACTATTTTAATTTATCCCGCACCTCCGCTTTTATGTCGTTGATGTATTAACAATATTTTGATGCTCTGAGCACTCGGGATTTTTCAAATCTTTGTGCATATTTGTACAGCTCAAGTTTCTTAAAACATTTGTCGAGATAATAATTCTAAACATTTAATCATGATCCAGTTTGTTAATCCCCTAGTTCCGCTGTCTAAGGCTGCCTGTCCACCGAAGGGGAGCGGGGTGAAACGGAATAAAATCCGTAAATAGAATAGCATAAAAACTACTACTCTCGCTGTACCCTGTAAATCCAATACACTGTAATTGCTAAGACTGCATTTTGAGAAAATGAGCATATATATATTTTTTAGTTTTTGGAAGATTACTTCAATTGTTTGTAACCAAGAATATTATGTTTGGAATCAATTGAAAGGTAATTTTATGAGTTATCGAGCCTAGTTCGTTTTGTATATATTATAGCATGTATAATTAGTTATCTTAGAAACTTGTTCTGCCATAACAGACATCAGAATTGCAAATGAGAACCTTTACACGGCAATACACTGTATCTGACGAATTACATGGTATTTGACTTGGTAAAACAGAGCTTAAAATGTGACAAGACGTTAATAATATAAGTAGTACTTACTTATAATAAATAGTAATAGGTATAAAATATCTAGCATTTTAATCAAATTAAACTTTAATATTTTGACAATTAAATAATATTCAAGGTAACAAAATTATAAACTACCTATAAATGAAATAAAGGAGTGGTCCCAGAATGTATGGAGTCTCGGCGTGGGTATATGTACCCTATACCAAAATATAAAGAATTATATGAAGAATAGTTTCTGACTATCCAATTTCTCGTTGTAGCGCGTTGTTTTTTGGAAGGGATAGTTTATTTGAACAAAGTATTGCAACACAAAACAAAATGGGTTGACAATGTTGGTTACCTATTGATTGACATTACGAATTCGATGACGTTTGACGCTTGTCTGTCTGTCTGTCTTTTAAGTTTGACGGAACAAAACGTAACAAACCACAGACTAAGAAAAAAAACTACCCAAAAAACCAAATCGTCTAACGTCACATTGACAGACATTGACATTGACAGTGGTTTTTTTTTGTCTTTGGTCACTGTTGTCTCGAGCGTCTTGTCTTGTCAAAAGTTGAAAAATGGTCACCTTTTTTATTTTATAACTAGAAAACTGTGCATTAAACGAAATTCATTGTATTTTTCTCGTAATATAAGTAATTATTTTTTCCGTTTTTTAATGTAGCGTACATAGACCCAACCTATAATAAAGACAACATACATAATCAGTCTTCGGTTTTCAAAGAAACATAAAAAACATCAAAAAATATTGATACTTTTTAATCTAACCATTAAATGTTTTGGTTCATTATTGTATTCGTCAAATTCAGGTTCAGGTAAAACAACAAGATTTTTATAAAAATATTGACCTTGTCGAAGGCATAGACTTACACAGCTGTAATAATTCTTGATCTCACGAATAACCCTGGCTTCACCTGCTCTGGCTAGTGATTGAAATAGATCGGTTTTGCCCTTTGCAATTTCATTCGATAATTTTTGCGAATCTTTTCTTTTTCAGGAAATCTTTGAATTGATCACAAAACAACTGTCACGCACCACCACACCAAAGTTGACAGCTACTCGATTAACCAATAATGATTGAGCCCTATCTCTCGCCAAACGCTCTGATTGGTGGGTGCGTGTCACGCTAGCCCCTTGTTGGCCGTTATGACTTAACACGGTATCTTGCGGCGCGTATAAAATATTTCGGCAATACACGGCATCTTTAATTGCCGTGTTTTGCTATTATAGACGTTAAGTCTTAAGTAAATACAGTGTAATTTATATTGATATATCGACGGTCCCTACGTATAACGCCGTATCTTCAAAACCTAAATTTTACAGGAGAGCGTTTTAAAGTTTTAAACATGTGTTGCTCATGTTCTATTATACCTACAGTTATGAAATTTGGCACACTAGGTAAATAGGTGCTATAATGCGTAAAAATTCTAATAATAAGTTTCTACGATTATTATTTATATACTATTTGTTACTTACTAACTTTTACGCCGGAATTAGTCAGACTACAAACAACGTAAGTGGTACAACCTATTGCTTACGGGGGACTTAAGTCATCAATCCTAACATTAACTGCCCGAAAGGTCATTTTACGCCGAATATATTATTCACATACGGGGTTTTGGGGTTTTCTATTTTTTGTTTCGATGCAATCTATACATCAAAAAAGGCATTTGAAACTTGGAAACAGCTGGCTCTTAAATATTTTTTAACTAATTGAACAGAACAGGGACTGATAATGAATTTTGGTGAACTTCGTATCTACTCGTATCACTAAAAAATATACAAAACTTAATAGTAACTAGTGATAAAACGCAATGGATGGTAACTAAGCTATTTTTGTTATTAGTCTAATCTGTCCTAGCTGGGCAAATGCCTCTCCCAAACCCCTTGGTCTCTGTCAGTAGCCAGCGCTTAGCAATCTAGTTTGTGGTGGTCTAAATCATCACGCCATCTTTTTCTGGATCTGCTCCTCAACCAATGCCCATGTGTTGGCTTGTATAGTGTAACTATTTTAGTCCTACTCTCCGGGTGCATCCTACATACCTGACCTGCCCAGTTCCACTTCAATTTGGCGGATTATTCGCCCACATAATATCTGTAATCTACGATGCGAAGCAAATTAGCCATAAAACAAATGCTCAGTACAAGAGCTACTTCGAATAGGACGCTGCGGCAACACTTAGTCGACTGCTACCCAATCTTGCTGGTCCAGAGGCCTCATGCCAGAGGCTATATGCTGGTATGGTACGATCGATAGCCATGTATGGAGCCCCCGTGTTTTCCAGTTCCCTGATTAGCCGAAGTATCGCCATACTGCATTCATTACAGCTGGTGATGGCTATCAGGGCTATACGTGGCTATCGCTCGTTCTCATTTGAGGCGGCATGCATGCTGGTCTGTACTCTACCCTAGGAGCTTGATGCTAGAACCCTCTGTGCCAGGGTTATCTTTCCGGCTCACACAGATCCTCCACATGCCACTCTCGGGGCATGGATGCTTCGGGAGATCTGTGCCGGATAGGAAAGGAACCAAATGCTACCTGCCTGTCATCATAACTAGGTAGAGTATACACTCGCGGTATATGCTGCTTGGTTGGTGGAACGTAGAGATCTCTGCGTCACTATTGGAGTCGACTTATCCCTGCCAACTGTAGTGCGCACTATGGTCGGGTGCAGGGTAGCCTGAGAGTCGATTTCTTCTTTTCGCGAGAGTGTCATGCTCCAGAATGAGGAAGCCCAGCGCGAACGTGAGCGTTTAAATCCCAGTTTAGGAGGAGGCATCATAGGGGAGGTTCTGCCGTTCTGCCTGTGGCTAGGGGCGTTTAGAATACTGCCAAGGTATTCCTGGTCTGTCGTAAGAGGCGACTAATCGGGGTTTTGAAGTACGTGAGCATACCCACTACTAGGGAGTGGCTTGCTCAGTGCTTTTAGGCATACTATGCTATGGGCGAACACGGCCATGGAAACGAGCCTCCACTAGGGAACTACGCTTTGCAGTCCAACGTTATATTTTTGCATATTGATCGACATAGCCGACAAAAGTGAGTGGTATGTCGCATTTCTACAGAAGAAAGGTAGTAGTCGTAGCTGTTATGGTTCAGAGTAATATAGGATGCTCATACATGCTGCTGATATCGCGCTGGTAGACTAAGCGAAAGAGTGAAAGGAGTTCCTTAAAAAACGGTAGTCTAAGGTTCAATGTGGCAAAGACGGAGTGTATGGCTAGCAGTTTTACGGATCCCATGCATGTTTGCATAAAGGAGGAGGGGATCTCTGGGCCCAAAGTTATCAAGATGAAAAGCATCCTCAAAAATCGGTTATATTTTTGTAAGAAAACTCACAAAATACTAGACCATTTTACAATCCAGAATATTAGAAAACTTAAAAACATCGTATAAACTAACCATCGATATAAAGGCGTCTGCGTAAAAAAATGTATGAAAAAGTGTACAGCGCCTCTAGCGGTCACTTGAGAAACTAAAATCTGTAGTATCGAGTTACGCGCTACGTAAACGTACTCGCTAGCGAGTAGCGTTTACGTAGCGCTACGAGTTGACATTGAAAACTGACATAACGTAAACTATTGCTCTGTCTCTTTCAAATGCATCACAATGAAAGAGACAAAGCGATAGTTTTCGAAATACCACGAGTTACAAATTTGACGTTAGGTATCGAAAAATACTTTACGATTGTAGTTAAGTAACTCACTTGTCAAATATGGTGTGAAAAGGTGTTTTGATTTTACAAAATATTTAACATATATTGAGTATAATGTCGGAAAAAAGATATCTAGCGTGGAACAATATTGACGGCGGCTGCATTTCAAGATGAACGACACTCACACGCAAAATTTCAAGCTGATATGTACAAGTCCTCTTGAACACAAATATAGGCTTAATGCGGTGGTTTTTGAGGATTTGTGTGATTTGCTGGCGTATCACTTACACATTACACAGATTTAACATCCACGCAAAGAATCTCCCAGGAGTCTAAGGTAAGACATATCC
>CM026295.1:12938142-13110229 GCA_014851415.1 Cnaphalocrocis medinalis
GACTTAAGGGTTCCATACAGACAGTGCCATACAAAAGGGGGTCAATATAAGAATATGGCGTCCTTTCACACTTAATTCAAGGAAAAGAAAAGAAATAAGTATCACGTTCTTCTGAGTCATACAAACTTGTATGAGTCAAGTAAAAATACCGTAATACGCATAATCTTTAAATCAGCTCTTTAACCACGTCTTTTAACTAACCCCAGAAGTTCAAAAGATCAGCATTTGTTTTAAGACTTTAATTGAAAATTCGTCGACAATTTTTCTAGTCCCCATACCAAATTAACTTGTGTAAAAGTAAAATTTTATAGTGCACATTTCCAAAAGGTACATAAATAACTAATTTTGTTCAAATGGGTTACAGAATAACGGTAACAAATGAATGAAAGGTGAAGTAGAATTCTTAAGTAGATAATACATGCCTATAGGCGTACTCAATATTAACAATACAACGTGACTTACCGTACTCAAATCGGATTTAAATTAACTTAAATTTGGAATGAAATAAAAACAGTACATAATGAATGAACGGAACAATTAAATTAACTTAAATTTGGAATGAAATAAAAACAGTAACATAAGGAATGAACGGAACAATTAAACTAAACTTTATAAACTATTTTAAAATTAATAAGATTTGCATGCGAGGTAGGTAATTAGCAATATGTTTAAAGAGATTTATGAAACATTTAAGACCAATGTAACTACCACCTAAAATTATCCAAGTAAAATCTATTTATTCCATCCATTTCATTTCTTAACAATAATCATGTAAAATACTAAAATTAAAAAATACATTTATATACGAACTAGCTTTTGTCGTGCCCTCTACCCTAAAATGAGGGGTTAGAAAGGGGCAAAAAGTAGCCTATGTTACTCTTCATCCCTTCAACTACCTCCACTTAAAAATCACGCCAATTCGTCGCTTCGTTTCGCCGTGAAAGAAAGACAAACATACAGATAGACAGACACACATATTTTAATATTAGTATGGATGTGACACTCCAAATTCCAGTCACTTTTACCTATGAGTAAAAGAGGCCGTTAAAGTCGTATGAAAGCGGATTTTTTAAAAAAGATTTTGTATAGCGCTCCGATTCGTATTGAATGACAGCCTTATATACCATATATTCACTGACTTACTCCACTGGCTTAGTGACCCGAAACGAGTTTCGGCCTCCGAAACAAGAGAACACAACTTTGGTCAATCCTGCAGTCATTGGCCTGAAGTTCTCGCAGATCGTTTTCAGGACGACGACGACGATTACCATATAGATTTACTGTCGTTTATAGATTGGTCGAATCGCACCTAAATATTACATTTGTCATTTTGTCTGATACTCGTTTATTTATTTATTTTATTAGTTAACCAACGAAAGTTAAAGAAAAGCAGCCCCTGTGCTGTGTTTCGCCGAGTGAGTGAGGGTACCGGAGGCCCACTCGGGGGGGGAATGGGATAAAAGGTTGGCAGCGCACTTGTAACTCCACTGGTGTTGCAAGTGTCCATGGGCGGCGGCAATTTCTTACCATAAGGCGATCCGCCTGCTCGCCTGCTACCTATTACATAAAAAAAAAAGTTACATAATACTTACTACTTTTTTTTTTCACCCGCAACACCAGAGGAGTCGCAAATGCGCTGCCGACCTTTTAAGAAGGAATACGCTCGCTTTTTGAAGGTTTATAGGTCGTATCGTATCGGTTCGGAAATACCGCTGGTGACAGTTCACTTCATAGTTTTACTTCTCGTAATACAAGTGCCTATACTATTTAGTATGGCATCAGGTGAACATATGAGATGTATGTATTTGACATATGTATGAATGTATTTGTGATTGGTCCCTAGCGGCGTCAGATCGAGCGCAACAAGCTGTCGCGCGAGAAGCAGCTGCGCGAGGCGGCGGAGCGCGAGCGCGCGGCCATGGAGGCGCGCCTGCTCACCTACCAGGAGGAGATCCGCCTCGCCAACGACGCGCTGGTATTTATTTAAACTTTATTGCACGAAATTTGTAACAATAGAGTATTTGACTAATCTCGATATTGTAAAAAATATTGATACTTTACTAAAATATTGGTAAATAAGAACCAATAGCCTAAATTTTCAGTTAAAAATATAACGTCTAGCTGTTTTTGTGAGCATTCAAAGTTTCATGGGCAAGTCCATTTTTAAAGTTTATAATATTATATGTAAAAGTAATTATAACATTGAACTACCCATACATTATACACAAACTTTTATTATAAAACCATGTAATAAACGAAACATTTGATATAGCTACCAAACAAAATTTACTAGACGCGCATACATGCTACTTGCGGGTGACGTCACACGCTAGTGGCCATTTGTATAGAGCGTTTTTGGGCTTGCGTAAAATATGTGCTCTTAAAGTTGTGATATCTCAGATAATTCAAATCAGAATCAAATAATTCTTTCAACAATGTTTCTTAAATAGAGGGGTATTTTGATTAAACACATAAAAAAATTGTCAAATACCCTATAGGCGAACTCTAACAGTTAACCTTTGGGTCATGCAGAAAAGACAGTGGTGCGGCGAAAAGAGTAACAGTATTAGAGAGGTATTTCTTTTTTATAACTGAATCATCACTAGACGTGAATAAACTTGACCTTAGCCTACCCTGCTCTAGGGCCCGACTCTGCTCTCTGCACTATTGTTTATGCACAATGGGGTATGGGAAAAAAAACCAAACATGTCCTAAATCGAAAACCATTTCGAGGCATTTGTCTTTCATACCATATTTTATTGCTTTTAAAATTTAAAAGCATAAGATCAATGATATTTTCGCGTTTGACCTTCATCTGACCCAAGGTCAGCAGAATTTTCAGTCATACTTCACTAACAAGATAAAATAAATGCTACATTAGGCGACATCTACTGTGATTGACACTTAGTCTATCGGAAGAACCAATAATTGGCGCTAGTTGTAATACAATAAAACCTTACCAACCAGTTGACATTTATTTGAAAGGTGATATAAAATTGATTAGAGATACCTCTCTGTTTTTTGTTTTGCCGGAATGTTGTCAGACAGTGATGTAAAATTCCCCCTATTAAAAGGGATTTTGCCCACAAGTAACATTTTACATATAATTTATTTGCCACGATTTGGGGAAAAAAGCACGTAGTAACACTATTAATATGGTGTAGCGCACTTGTGACGTCACAAATACGCTTGAATTTAAAATGTTTAAAAATTAATTAAAACATAACTAAGTACTCTCTTGATTACAAAAATATTCAAATTGATTACTTGAAATAGTAAAAGGTATTGAAATAATGTGCAGCACTGTGCACCTGTAAGCTGGTCCAGGTAGGTAAGAAACAAGACACGATTTTCTGGCTAGGTAGTAGTGCCAGGGCGAGACTACCGGTAGAGGTCGAGAACCTCCTGGTGGAGACGAGAGCATGCTTTTGGCCGGGACCCACCGATCTATATACTAATTTTGTGGGCCCCGACCAGTACGATTTGCGCGAACGCTCAATTTGGCGTCGGCCAATAACAATCGGGCGCCCCCGCGACGTCCCTCGCCGTCGCGGCGGCGCCACTGTCGCGCGACAACCTACACCTGTCTCGCTCTAGCAATACCTTTATTTATTTACATAAGCTATTATCCTATATACATTATTTTCCTATTTACTATAAACTATGCTATTACAAACGAAAACAAAGAACAAATAACAAAACTATAACAAAAGGGCCTATAACTATATAAAACAACTAAAGAGACTATACAAACCTATATCTATCGTCTGGGTGAGTATTACTATTGCTATTTTCCTATCTATCTAGGGCTTAGGTACAATTCTAAGCCTAGGTACTCAACCCAGATACCTATTTGTGTATAGTGTCCTAGCTACGTGTCGGTGTATGCCCTATCTATACCTGCCTAGTAAGTATCTAGTTGTGCAGTGTGAAATGAAAATGCCAAAGTAATAATGATTTATTTGCGAATTAACAATAACTATTTACAATGATTATTAATCAAACTTATAACTATGTTCTAAGGCCGGTCTGTCGTGCACAAATAAAATATAAAAAAGATATCTAAAAATTAGTTCCCATACCCCATTGCGCAGCTTTTAATTAAATTTTTTTACAATTTGTTACTTTAAAATTTTTTTGTGTTGAGTTACTGGCGTCACACTTCCTTGGCGGTTGTGCCTAACCTACACATTCGGCAGCCGCTCGGTTTTTTTTTTTCATATTCCATTCATATTTAACTTAACGATAATCAACCTAATTTGATTCCATCAAAGACACGCTGGTAACTGCCACCACAACAAACAACAACTTAAGTACCATTTCTACCGCCATAAAGTCTAATTTCCCTTACAGCGTCGTTCAGAAGAAACAGCAGAACTGTTAGCGGAGAAGGGCCGCGTTGCCGAGGAAGAAGCGTCGTTGCTGGCGCAGAAGGCGGCCGACGCCGAGCGAGAGAACGCCCGCCTCAGGCTGTCTGCCATCAAAACCGAGGAGGAGAAGGTGCGTTTGGTTAAAAAACTTAAAAAAAATATCATCTCTCTCTCGTTCGAATCTTTTTCACGTGGATTCTTAGTGGATTATATCAGCAAATAATAATAGTATCGATAGTTTGGTGACTTCTAGCCATAATACTATCGATACTATGCTACTATCCATACTTCCATACTAATATTATAAATGCGAAAGTAACTCTGTCTGTCTGCTACTCTTTCACGCCAAAACTACTCAACGGATTTAAATGAAATTTGGTATACAGATAATCTAGACTCTGAGAAAGGACATAGGCTACTTTTTATTGCGAAAAGGGGGTTGTAAGAGGTTGAAAGGGGGGGAAAAAGTTACTTTTCCACGCGGACGGAGCCGCGGGCGGCCGCTAGTTATAATATATACTATTGATTAATTGCAATACCTTGTCTTTGCCTCAATCTTATCGATAGTTTGGCGTAACTAGAGCGACATGGGATAATAGTCATCCCAAAGATGAAAAAAGGTGATCCTCCTATAAATATTTGTTCATACCACACTGTGGAACGCAAATAAAGCACGGCTATCGGGCGGTTCAGAGGGTCCATAGAAATAAACGGAAAAAATATATTTACAGTAAAAAACAATAAATTACAGCACGCACGCAACAGGAGAAGAGAGCGTAAGATAAAACAGTACGCGCCACTATTTGGTCAGCACAGTGGCGCCATCACTAGTATTAAAAAACAAGGACGATAAGGCAGCACGAATGTGTTCCCTATTTACCACGGTAGTTCTAACAATATAGTAACAGATTTTCAAGGTAAGCTAGCGATAGCACAGCATACTTAATGGTACAAGGTACAGAAGACCCACTTCTAAAAACCGTTTATGGAAATAAAGACTCTAGACTACTATAATCTAACGTTGAAATTCCGACCGCCCAGCGTTCAATGCCTACCATTATTCATACCTAGAAGTGCGTTCTCTTTCTATCGCAAGCAACTGTCGCGCGTGCGTCGCCGCTCGTTCGTGATTTTCTACTAATTTGGCTCTCCGGAGGGGACGCCGCATGTACTTGCAAGTTCGATACCTACACGCGGAGTGGGACAGCAGGCCTGGCGATAGTTGGGTATTACTAGAGGAAGATATTTTTTCCGTCTACTCCTGGGGATAATAGTCATCCCAAACATTAAGTGCTAGTCGTTTCACCTACAGGTCCAGTTAGAGCGCAAGACGCGCGAGGCGGAGTTCCTCACGGCGCGGCTGGTGGAGGAGTCCGAGAAGCGATCCGCCGAGGCCGCGCGACTGCGGGCAGAGCTGCTGGCAGCCAGGCATGCCGAGCGGCAGGCCAAGGACAAGCTGCTGACCTTCCTGCACTCCGGCGCCGCGGGGACGCTGGCCCAGGTACACACCAGCCGAGGCCAGGCCGAGGACGAGCTGCTGACCTTCCTGCACTCCGGCGCCGCGGGGACGCTGGCCCAGGTACACACCAGCCGAGGCCAGGCCGAGGACGAGCTGCCGACCTTCCTGCACTCCGGCGCCGCGGGGACGCTGGCCCAGGTACACACCGGCCGGGGCCAGGCCGAGGACGAGCTGCTGACCTTCCTTAATTTCGGCGCTGCAGGCACGCTAGCCCAGGTACAACACCCCATACACTATAGCCGAGATCCGCGGGAGAGCCATGCTTCGACATGAACTGGCCGCTGAAGCAGCGCCTATACCTTTTCGTCGAGTAGTGATAGTATCGGAGGCTCATTTGGGGGGAAAGGGGTTGGCAACGCATTTGTGACTCTGCTGGTGTTGCAGGTGTCTATGGGAAGCGGCAATTGCTTACCATCAGGTGATTTGTATGCTCGTCTAATAAATATAAGATTATCTATACTATTTATAAAGAGGTAAATTCTATGGGTAAAGACAATGCTTACAGGTAAACCATAACCCCCTTATTACAAAACGTGGTATAAAGGTAGATTTGGTTTAAAACATTAGTTTTGTCACTTTCATTTTGTGTCTTTATTTAATAATATTTTCACTACATCACATACATTGATCTGACTCCGAGATAGGTGGCTCAAGCACCTGTGTTACACATATCAAAACCAACAGTGGAATTACAAATATATAAGTATAATACTTTTCTTTTGTAAATACATACTTATAATACATAGAAAACAGCCAGACCAATCCGAACAAACAGACATGTTCATGCACACAAATGTTTGTACTGTGCGGGGATCGAACCCGCAACCCTTGGCCCAGACGCAGCATTCACTACCACTGAACCAAACGGGTTGTCAATATTAATAAATAATAGTAATCAATCTCTAACGCCATCTATCGGTGCTGTTTGAAGTTAATATCCCGAAACGAAGTGAGGGCGAGTCACTTGTAGATTATAAATGACCTTTATTCCCCGGTCATTCATCACGGAGTAAAACTGGTATCGTTGTGCAGTCTCACCAGCCGCTGGCGCTGGAGGGCGAGGAGGAGGAGGCGGGCGCGGGGGGCGCGGGGGGCGCGGGGCCCAAGCGCATGACCATCGCCAACTTCTTCTACCGCAGCTCCACCGGCTCCTTGCCTCCGGTAAGTCACCTTCTATACTGTAATACGGATTATAACTATTAAGAGGCTATATCGACAAAACTAGCGCCGCCAACCTATTAACACTGAAAAGTAAAACATTACTGCTAAAAATAGCAATAATAAACTTTATCGTTCCTTGTCACGTGTAAAAAATATTCTTTTACATCTCGAAAAATCCAATTTACTTGCATCTAAGTCTGTAATTTATAATTAAATCTAATAAAATCTATAATTAAAAAATAAGTATCATATTGTCGCCACAATCAGTGTAAATAGGTTGGCGGCGCTAGTTTCGTCGATTTCGCCCCTTAAGGGCCTCGTTCACCATCTCTGAGTAAACTTTCAAGTAATTTACTCCTCAGTTTAAGCGGGTTTTGAGGAAACTGGCCCCCGGTCCGCGGCCTAGTTAACAATTTAAATAATTTATTTAATACAAAGACGAGCCAATTTTCTCCAAACCCACTTTAATTGACAAGAAAATTACTTGGAACTTTACCCAGAGATGGTGAACGAGGCCCTTATTCTTATAGACGGGAATGGGGGCTATCGTGTGTGAAAAATCCGCTAGATGGCGCACTTAAGATCTGAGGTCCATCTACACGGTGATTGGTTATTTTTGATATGAAATGTCAAAATGTCATTATATAACCAATGATGTTGAAGTTGGACCTCAGTTCTAAAGTACGTTATCTAGCGGATTTTTTACACGCGATAGCTTCCATTAATGACTATTAATATACGACTTTAATATTTTGTAATGATCATAATTTCAAAAGAGTAACTACTGAGTTTCTTGCTGGTTCTTCTCGGTAGAAAGCTACTTTCCTAACCAGTGGTAGCTTACATAATATTTGACATTCATAAACGTTCTGTATGGACTTAAATTAAATAAAGAATATTTCATTTCATTTCATTTAATTTAATGCCGCAGGCTACGGCTACAGTGGCGCTTACTATTTTAGTAAGGTACAGTCAGCTGCACATCAGGTTACTACAAACTATCGATTGAAGAATTTTGACAGTTTTGTAAACTTTGATGTGTGGCTGTATGTACGTACAGACAGCCGCACATCAGGTAACTACAATCTGTCAAATTTCTTCAATCGAACCTCAACTTTATGTCAAACGTATTTGGTTCAATATCAACTGAGGCAATTTGACAGATTGTAGTAACCTGATGTGCGGCTGTCCGTACATGGGCGGCCAAATGTTCATTGTTTAGGGGCGGCCCATGTATATACCCAAAACTAGAATTCAAGACCAAAAAAACTACGACAATGAAATGATCGTACCATTTTTTTTTTGACCCAGGAGAAATTCGTTACTTTGGTATATATTATTTAACTACGAACCTTCAAGAAAAGGGCATATCTCGCTCTGAAAGGCCAGCAGCGCACCTGTGAAGCCCCTGGAGTTGCAGGTGTTCATGGGCGACGGTAATCGCCTAACATCAGGTGATCCGTCTGCTCGTCTGCCCTCTATCCTATAAAAAAAAAACTGAATATATTATTTGTCTTGAATATCAGTTTTGGGTACAAATAGGGTATTTTACTGTCGTTAAAATATCGACATCTGATACCTAGACTCGATAATTTACTGCATAAGTGTACGATTACTAAAGAAACATTTTTAAAAAGTTTAAATA
This sequence comes from Cnaphalocrocis medinalis, assembly GCA_014851415.1. Classification (NCBI taxonomy): domain Eukaryota; kingdom Metazoa; phylum Arthropoda; class Insecta; order Lepidoptera; family Crambidae; genus Cnaphalocrocis; species Cnaphalocrocis medinalis. The sequence continues at coordinate 12,946,838 of CM026295.1, forward strand.
CAAGAAAGTTATAGAGCAACAAACTTTTGATATACCTGTCTCTTTCTTAAACAAAATTTTGTACTGCGCTTGTAGGAAGCACTAGCTTAGTGACGTCATTAATAGCGTATCGCTCTCCTTTTCTGATTGGGAACTTTGCAACTCTATATCTTTGGAATTAACGATGATAGATAAAAAATAAAAAGGGAGCTGTGATTTATACTTCAAAAACTTTACAATAAATAAATAAAAAAAAAGTCGTAAAATACCCTATCGTAACGTTCGGCGAGAGCACCCGCCCTGACCGCCGCTTGGTTTCAGCCGTCGCCAGGGGCCGGGTCGCTCTTCCCCTCAACCTGTTCTCTGCCCGCACAGCTGGGCGCCGACGCCGAGCCGCGCGAGTACCAGCTCGTGCCCGACGACTCCGACCCGCACATACACCGCCTGTCGCTCGAGATCGAGAAGGAGAGGTACTATATCTATCTATACTATTCAACTTATCTATATGTACGGTCGAGGTCAAAAATTGTTCACCAGTTTTGAAATTTGATTCTATATCACACTTTTTGCACTAAAGTCAAAAATGACATATCAAGTCACATATTACCTTTTTAAAGTAAATATAAAAAAATACAAATAAACAGGATACAATACAGAAGCAGCCATAAAAAAACAAATTTCTTTGTTTTTTTATGGCTGCTATGTTCAATGACATGACATTTGTCATTGACTGAGAGCGCTGGCTGTCAGCTGTCATATCATTAAACAAAGACATCTTAACTAAAAGCATATCTATGATCAATATTATGTAATAGACAATTAGAACTTATCACCTACATGTGTACGTGCGATTATGATCCTTAAGGTGGTAAACACTTTTTGATCACGCTGTCTAGAACCCTATGCTTTCATCAAAAGGTTAGTCCCCAAATTATACCCGAGATGGCGGTGTGCATTTTTGCCCCGCGCAAGTATTGTGCTTTTTTAAACCTATAAGACCTTTAATTGACATTTAGAAATTATACCCGAATAGATCAAACTACAAGGTGTCTTTCATTTCGTAGTTGCCAGTACACAGTTAGGGTATCGCCTTTCCATTGGTCCATAGAGGCCGGATTTTTTTGAATAGACCAGAGTCCAGAGTGGACTTCAGCGTGCTTGCGGTGGATCGCCGCAGCAAACCAGTACGCTGCATCGATTTCAGCTGATTTTCAGCGCTGAAAGCAGGACAGCAGACGAGCTATCAAGGAGAGTGTGACGTCATCACTACTGAACGTCATACGGAGATCAATTGTGACGTCATTTTGGAGGTTCCGGTACTACGTCACCAGGACTACGACATCGTGACGTATTGTTGGATGTGACGTCATTGAAGGAAGCGGTGAAGTACAACGTGTGTGTGAGTTAAGTACAGTGCAAATTTGAACCTTATTTGTATGAAGAAATTAACTTTGTAGAATTTAGTTTAAATTAACATTAACTTTAAAATTGTAGCTTTGCGTAGACTAGGACTTAGAATAATTTCGAAAAAAAACGAGGGAACGGGGAATCCATGCCCGATTTTGCTCAGAGGTTAATTACTTTAAAACACTTGTAAAATTTTCGGCTGTAAAAAAGACTTGTAAAAATTTTGGATTTTATAACTTCAGTTTGTTTGGGTGGCTAGTTGTGAATTGTTAAAGTTAAAGATGGAGAGTATCATAAATGTTCAAAGAGAATTGTATAAGTCAATAGAGAAGAGTTTAATTAATTTTAAAAAGAGTCCAAAAGATAGAATTACCGTAGAATACATAGAGACACGCTTAGAAAATTTAGAAAGGGATTGGTCGTTGTTTAGGACAAATAATACTAAGTTATATGAAGTTTTCAAACCAGTTGAGACTGAGGGTAGTACTTATGTGCGGGAAGAAATTTATGATAAATGTGAGGACACGTACATCACTTATAAGTCGAGCATGAAAACTGAGCTTAATAAGTTGTTGTTAGTAAGAAATAAGTCAGTTAAGGCAAAGGATATTGTCGAGGGTGAATCTGCCAGCTCCTTTGTAAAATTGCCAAAGATATCTATACCTACTTTTTCAGGTAGGTATTCAGAATGGCCAACTTTTCGGGATCTATTCACGTCGCTCGTGGACAAAAATAAAACACTCGACGACGTACAAAAATTACATTATTTAAAAGGGCATCTTACAGGGGAGGCCGAACAACTAATTAGACACACTCCCATAACAGCAGCAAACTATAGTCAGTGTTGGACACTTTTGGAAAAACGATATAACAATAAACGTTACCTCGCGAACTGTGTTCTAAAGAGATTGTTCAGCCAAAGACGCTTGAATTTTGAAAGCGCCTCAGGGTTAAAGGAGCTGTTAGATAACACTACAGATTGTTTAAGTGCGTTGAAAAATATAAATGTAGACGTGAGTACATGGGACATTATAATTATACATATTGTCACTTTCAAACTAGATCTTGAAACGCGTAAGCAGTGGGAGTTGAACGTATCTAGCAATGATTCCAACGAATTGCCAACTCTCAAACAGTTCAACGAGTTTATAGAATCTCGTTTCAGGGCGTTGGAGTGCCTAGAGTCCAAGAGACCACAGCCTCCTCCAGTTAGTACAAAATCGTTATTAGCTACAAAGGTCAATTCTACTAATAATTTACCTTGTGAATTCTGCAAGGCCGATCATAAACTCTGTTTTTGTAAAGATTTTGCCAAACAGACTTATGATCAAAAAAGGGAGTTTGTGATAAGGAATAAAATGTGCTTCAATTGCTTAGGAGGAAATCACACAGTTTATGATTGCAAGAAGCCTACCACTTGCAAGCTCTGCAAGCGACGTCACCACACCTTATTACACTATGTTGCTACAAGTGAGAACAACCCGAAATCCACGGCTAAACTTGACGCACCTTTGGCAAGTACTTTTGCCCATCATGAAGCGCCTATTGTTACATGTTTGTCAACAGACAAGATAGAGAGACCCAGACAAGTTCTTCTAGCTACTGCTTTGATCAATGCGGAATCTAGGACAGGAGAATTTCAAGTCGTTCGCGCTTTACTTGATCAGGGCTCACAGGCCTGTTTCATTACAGAAGCCACAGTACAGCTTTTAAATTTGAAGAAACAGGCTCTCCATGGTGTGATTTCTGGGTTAGGTGAGAACAAGGATATAGTATCCAAGGGAGTAGTCGATTTTGTGATTCAGTCTCGTGTTGATCCGTCAGTGAAAATTCCTATTAGAGCGTTCGTATTGAGAAACATCACATCAAATTTACCTGAAAGACATTTACAGTCAGTTGATTGGATTGAGTTGCGACACTTACCGTTAGCTGACCCCAAGTACAACACTTCAGGCAAAATTGATATTTTGATAGGTGCTGATGTGTACAGCGATATATTGCGAGAAGGAGTAAAGCGTTGTCCAACTGGATCATTAATAGTTCAGAATACTACCTTAGGTTGGATTCTTTCAGGTGTTGTGACTACAAATCCTACTAACAATGAGAGCACTGGAGTACCTAAAACAAATAAAATTATTACTTACTATGCATGTACAGGTCAACGAAGATGATAGTTTAAGGAAATTTTGGGAATTGGAAGAACAACCTTTAAACTTAAAAAATACATTTACAGAAGAAGAACAGCGTTGTGAGGAGCTATATGAAAGGACAACTAAAAGGACAGCTGAAGGCAGATATATAGTAAAGCAACCATTTCGAGAGGAGTCTCCGCAATGCATTAACTTCGGTTCGAGAGAGATAGCTGAAACAAGACTAAGATTCGCTAAAGATCAAGATCTGAAAGAAAAATATAAAGAGGTCATAGATGAGTATTTAATTTTAGGACACATGAGACCAGTCAATAAGGAAAATAAAAAGGAAGGGGTCTACTTACCTCATCATGCTGTCATAAAAAACGTCGAAGAAGGAGTAGAAGTTTATAAACAGATCAGCGAACTTCTGGAAAAAGGAAAATTTAAATTACAGAAATGGAATAGCAATAATGCAGATCTCAACAGGGCAATTGAATATTTAGAACAAAGCGAAGAAAAGTTATTAGAAGTTGAAAAGGACAAACCACAGAAGAAATGGGAAGAAAACGATGATCACGACGACCACGATGAACACGATGAACACGACGAACCTGAAACAAAAATAAAAATAAAATTAGACAACACAACTAAGATATTAGGTCTTACCTGGAATCGCGTTGAAGATTACTTCCAGTACACAGTTGTTCTTCAGTCGGCAACAACACCTGCAACAAAAAGAGCAATTATTGCTGATATATCGAGACTATTTGAACCCTTAGGATGGATCGCACCTACAATTATAATAGCAAAGCAGTTCATTCAAAGGCTATGGCTGACCAGTGTAGGTTGGGACTTAAAGCTGTCAAAGGAATTGATTAGTGATTGGGATACTTACCGGAAGTCATTACCTGAGATGTCCAAAATACAAATACCTCGTTGGCTGAACGTTGTTGTAGAACTCCATGGGTTTTCGGATGCGTCGAAATCTGCGTACGCTGCAGTGGTAAACGTTCGAACTGTTGATGCGGAGGGTCAAATAAATCTGTCTCTGTTAACTGCGAAAACTAGAATTGCACCAATAAAGCAAGTTAGTATCCCGAGGCTGGAGTTGTGTGGTGCAGTGTTGCTGTCGAGATTATTAATGGAAACTGTCCAAGTTCTAAAATCGCGACCCATAGTTATTGTAGATAGTTCAGATCATAATGTTCCAAGGTCTTTAACTCCCGGTCATTTTCTGATAGGAGCACCATTGGTTAATGTGCCTGAACCCAACTATGAGACTTTTTCAGTGAGCTGTTTGACGAGATTGCAATTCGTTCGACGAATGTTACAAACGTTCTGGAAGAGATGGTCTCAGGAATATTTATCCAACATGGTCAATAGGTACAAATGGAGAGAGTAGTAAATAAATTGGGAACTCTGGCTCACAACGCTGTATCACTCCGCTCGCCAGGCTCGCTGGAGGCGCGCTCGCGCCTCCGTGATACAGCGTTGTGAGCCAGAGTTCCCAATTCATTAAAAGACCGTGTAGATCGGAACCGCGGGCAGAGCCTCCGTTAGAGTCTCCGATCCCTAACCGTTCGCATAGCTTGGAACCGCGGACAGAGCCTCCGTTAGAGTCTCCGATCCCTAACCGTTCGCATAGCTTGGAACCGCGGACAGAGCCTCCGTTAGAGTCTCCGATCCCTAACCGTTCGCATAGCTTGGAACCGCGGGCAGAGCCTCCGTTAGAGCCTCCGATCCCTACCCGTTCGCACAACTTGTAGCTGCAGTTAGAGCCTCCTAAAAGTAATTTGACTCACATTAGATCTTATCAACGGTCCAGCGGAGCCGCACTCGGCGCCTCGGATACAATGTTAGCATAGGTATTCTTACGTTGCGTGGTAAACATTCATCTAACGAGATTTAACAAAAAATAAAACGTCATGCAAACTCACCTGTGTATCGCGGCAAATGTTCCACATGCACACACTCCCAAAAATGAATTACCATTAAAATTTATTACTCTACTCAAGATATTAACACACGCAAAATAACATCGTTTTAAGGGAATTAAATGGTCTTGGCAAGAATTTCAGATTACATTACATACATTGTGATATTATTTACCAAACAGTTCTGGTCTCTTTTTTACACAATTTGTACATAAAATAAGATGATTTATGGTATGACATGGTGCAAATTTAATACCCTCGTTTACAACCACACCATATCGGGTGCTATAATCCAGGCTGCATCCCTACACGAGGGCACACACTTAAGCATCAAACTGTAGCACTACATCAGTATAGTACATAGATAGATATGAATAAATAAGATGATTTTATGGTATGACATGGTGCAAATTTAATACTCTCGTTTACAACCACACCATATCGGGTGCTATAATCCAGGCTGCATCCCTACACGAGGGCACACACTTAAGCATCAAACTGTAGCACTACATCAGTATAGTACATAGATAGATATGAATAAATAAGATGATATTATGGTATGACATGGTGCAAATTTAATACTCTCGTTTACAACCACACCATATCGGGTGCTATAATCCAGGCTGCATCCCTACACGAGGGCACACACTTAAGCATCAAACTGTAGCACTACATCAGTATAGTACATAGATAGATATGAATAAATAAGATGATATTATGGTATGACATGGTGCAAATTTAATACTCTCGTTTACAACCACACCATATCGGGTGCTATAATCCAGGCTGCATCCCTACACGAGGGCACACACTTAAGCATCAAACTGTAGCACTACATCAGTATAGTACATAGATAGATATGAATAAATAAGATGATATTTATGGTATGACATGGTGCAAATTTAATACTCTCGTTTACAACCACACCATATCGGGTGCTATAATCCAGGCTGCATCCCTACACGAGGGCACACACTTAAGCATCAAACTGTAGCACTACATCAGTATAGTACATAGATAGATATGAATAAATAAGATGATTTTATGGTATGACATGGTGCAAATTTAATACTCTCGTTTACAACCACACCATATCGGGTGCTATAATCCAGGCTGCATCCCTACACGAGGGCACACACTTAAGCATCAAACTGTAGCACTACATTAGTATAGTACATAGATACGAATAAATAAGATGATAGAATAGTGCATGTGTACAATAGAATAGAAACTGTTTGATAAATAAAGTAAAAACTGTTAAAATTACCTTCCTTTTCATAATTTTAAGTTAAACACTTAAAACGAACCATCATTTTGAGTAGTTATCTAAGTCCTTGAATGTATTTTAGCATGACCACTGCACTGCTAGAATTATTCTCACAAATGAATAAAAGCCGTCGTCAGCATAATGTTCCCGGCGCGTAAGTCCAAAGATAAGGTGACTGCATACTGTACGGAATTGAGTTCGTATTATAAAATGCAAGTTGAGCGCCAGTACAAGGTCATATTTTTAGTATTTACAATCGAATAATTAGTACGATATGTGTTTGTTACACGTAAACTATTATTGTTTTATAAAATATTTTAGTTATTTAACGTATGAAAGACAAATCAACTTCAAATTACAAATTATTTTCCTATTTTGAGTGTTATAATAATAGAGAAGTGGGGGATAATAAAAATATTTTGATTCTATAGAGGTGGGTAATGACTTTCAAATTATACATCAACTCATAGTAACCTTGCCACTTGTTATAAGTGCATTAAAAATGTCGCATTACCTGCACAAATATCAACTACAAATTTGTATGAAATACTAACAAGAAAACTCGGAAACATTTTGACATATTAACCAGATTGGTTGTGATATAAAAATGTGCATATAAAATATTGGTCAACTAATCCAGTGAAAACTGTCCTTTAGTAACGTACGGTAACACACAGAAATCATTTTGCTTACCAATTACTCCCAGGCTCACTCGCACATTCAAACATTACCTGCTAACGCAGCGAGAATGGGTATATCATTTGTCACCGTACACTTGAAGCCAATGAATTTGAACAAATTACATGGTAACTATTATTGTATGACTAACTGAAAAAAGTTGTTACTGGGCAGTTGATTTTGGTACAAATTAATAAATAAATATAATAATTCAAACATCCTCTAAACATTGAGTACTCTCAGTTGTACAAGGAAACAGAAATCTTACAAAACACAGTGAAATGTACTATAAGCTACCTCTTCTAATTAATCTTTAGGTGAAAGACGTTTGCCAAATGAGGTACCTATATGGTTGATGTACTTATCAACTAAAAGTAATTACAACTTTTAATAACCAAAAAAAAAAAAAAAAGCTTTCTACAATAAAACAAATAACATTTGAAACCGTTTTCTTTGCTTTGAAGTGTACATGACGTATTCTTCATTGCGGATGGTTTCTATTTACACTATCCTTATTAGTAAATATGTGATTGTCACGATATGTTACCATCAGGCGGACCGTAAACTTGTTTGCCACCATAAAAAATGGTTTAGTAACCTTTACACACATACACATACAGATATTATTAAATTATCATTTCAAGGAACTATAATTGTTATAAAATTTTCAGAATTCGATTAATTTTGTGTGGAATAAGTAAATAAAATAAATAAATAGATGCATAACCGATTTGTAAATATACCTATTGCAACTAAAATTTAAACTCCATGGGTTTACTGGTAGATAATGTCTATATAGCGGTGATTTTACTTCATTTTATGAATAACCCTAACAATTCAAGAATACGTCGTAACTTTAATTTAAGTTACGTCTATTTGTTGATTTGTGTTAATTGAATGAACCATCAAGTAAATAAATAAAATATTTTAAAACAGGCAAAACCACGCGCGGTGCGTAGTGTTCCCACATTATTACCGCGGCAGTACCTACATATTAAATCGCTGACGAGCCATTACCTAAAGCTAGAATTTTCTGTAAGTAATTTGAGATACTTGTTTGTTTCAATATTGCAGGTTGGCAATATTTGAATGTGTGCAAGTGACTTACAGTTTTACAGTTTTAATGTGTGAGTGAAAATTTTGGTATATATAATGAGCATCAATTATATAGATCACCATTATTTTCTGTGATCATTAACTGATCATCCACGCTACGTGATATCTATTCTGCAAGGAGAAAAAACAGCAAGCTGAGATAATGTTCGTGAGTTTATTTTTTATTATTTTTTATATCAACTATTTGGTTTGGGCGGCTGCGTCAATGTTTATTTGTTTTGACGAGCATTTACTCCAGATAAATATCGCGGTCTTCGTACATCGGACTAATCTTCTAGTAAGTATATGTTGTTATAAGAATGTTTTATTGTTTGCAGGTCTGCTTCAACCTCTGAATCCCGTAAGAGAGTTCTCGCCGAGGAGCTTTACGTGTCCGACTCGGAGTATAGCTCGGGTGTAGAAGATCCATGGTAAATATTATTTAGTCAAGTTCTTAAAAACTAAACACTGGTTAATTGAGGTTTTATCAAATAATTACCTTATTTTATTTACTAACATATTGTTGTTTTTTGTTACAGCCCGCCGGTAAAGCAACGTAAGACCAATAAAAAGGCCGCCGAGGAGAAGTCGAAGCCAACGGTCAGAAAGTCGAAGTACGTATTTAATTAATCTACTTAATTCTCTATAGTGTATAACTGAAATGCATTCTAAGAGTTGGATATCACTACACCTGTTATTTGTACTATTCGTAATCTATAAGGTGTAGATATTACACCGGGTTACGCTGTTAAAATTCTAACGATAAACGCTTCTTGTCTGTCTTTTTTTTTTTCCATAGTGTGTGATGTTATAACTAACCGATCATTGTGCGGTTTCTGTTAGTTTATTCAAGATTGTTTTATGCTAGAGGTCGCTGATGCGTTGCCGGCCTTTCAGAAAGATTTTAATTTAAATCATAATGACTGTCATTAATTTACAGGAACAGCAAGTCAAAGGCGAACAAAAACGCCAATATCTTTGAGGAGCTGTTCGGAGACGCAGCCGAGCCTACACCGCCGCCGCCACAACCAAAGTTGTGGTCGTCGCTATCTCGGCGTGTAGCGGGCGGCATCAGTCGCCGATCCATGCTGCAGACGGGCGGCGAATTTTTTATTGACCTAAGGGTATTCGACACTTCGAGCATATTAGATCTAGACTCGAGGGACCGCTCCGACAAGTGGAGTGGTTGTTTGCGGATTCGCCTCACCCCGGAGGACCCGCTGTGGTCCACGATTAAATCAATATTTAAAGACAGCAGTCGGCTGTTCCAGGGTGAGGCGACATTTTACCCAGATACTAAAAAATAGTTTATATGTTAAGTTAGAGGAATAAAAAAATTAAGTTAGATATATATATTTTTTTTCTGTTTAGCAAGTAGGTTACATAATCAGGTAGGTAGTTAAAGTAACTTAGTAACAAGCACAATGGCTACATTGAGAACAATTTTTTGTTCAGTATGTCAAGCATCTATAATTAAAAAAGAATTTCCAGGACACTTGCGAAGCCTTGCCCATAAAAATAATACATTAATTAGGTATGATGATGGAATTGAGACTGTTAATTCAGCTTTTAGAGGTCGTATAGTATCATATCGAATAACCCCCGACTGTGAATTCACATCCAGCGGTGAGAAGTTGGCGATTACTTCACCTACTCACTTCATGCATTGTATTTCGTCTAAGTTACGGAAAGTGCTTGATTTGGCTATCGCGTCTCATATTAATATAAAGGTGAACTTTGAATTATTTGTTAAAGTTATTTTACCTAAAGACGATACTATGGAAATAAAATCATTTGCTACGGAAAATATTCCCATGTTTCCGAACTATTCTTTTGACAACTTACTAGATAATATTTCAGGATTATTATGTAAAAAGATAGATGGATTTCAAGAAAAGGGGAGCGGGTGGTCTCTTTTGGACATACTTTATCTTGAATCTAATATAAACAAATATTCACCGCTCAGAGGTTCTAGCTACTTAGAATTGCCAAAAAAAATTAAATCAAAAAAGGCTTGCTTGAATATTAAAAGCGAAGATGAATATTGTTTTGCTTGGACAGTTTTGAGTGCTTTATACCCAAAGGTTAAAAACGCCAGTCGAGTACAATCTTATCCGCACTTTAGCGATGTTTTGAATCTGGATAACATGAATTTTCCAGTTTCATTTAAAGACATTAAAACATTTGAGAAAAACAATCATGACATTAGCGTAAATGTTTATGGCTTAGACTACAAACAAAATATTGTTGGGCCATTGTATAAAACATTATTAAAAAAGAAAAATCATATCAATATGCTTCTGTTAGAAAATGGTATGAAATCACATTATTGTCTAATAAAAGATTTACCGAGATTAGTTCGAAATCAGGTTACAAAGCACCATGGAAAGTTGCACTTTTGTGATGAATGTTTATTGTTTTTTAAATCAAAACAAGATCATGATAAACATATTTGTGGGGGTGTTGTTACGTTATTGCCAGAAATTGGCAGTAAAATGCAATTCAAAAACTATCAATGTATGCAAAATGTTCCGTTCGTTATTTACGCTGATTTTGAGTCAATTTTGCAGCCATGTAATGAGAGCAAAGGCGCGCACACATTAAAAACACAAAAACATCTACCGGCGGCGTTTGCTTATTACATTGTCTGTAATTATGATAATTCACTTAACCGATTAGTGACCTATCGAGGGACTGATTCTGCGTCTCAGTTTGTACGTCAATTGGAAAAAGATGTGAAACGTATTTATAGTGTTATTAAATCAGCATCTGAAAATCCGGTTAAAATAATTTATAGCGATGAAGAACGAGCTAGTTTTGAAAAGGCAGAGTACTGTTATTTATGCGCTAATTTGCTGATAGGAGATAAAGTGCGGGACCACTGTCACTTCACAGGAAAATATCGTGGTGCCTGTCACTCTTACTGCAATATTCAGTTTAAAATACCTTCGTTTATACCAGTATTTTTTCATAATTTATCAGGTTACGACTGCCATTTATTCATTCGTGAACTAAGTAGTTTTCCGGGTGAAATTAAAGTTATTCCCAAAAACAAAGAGAATTACATTTCTTTCACCAAGTTTATTCAATTTTCAACTAATAATTTTATTGCAGTGCGGTTTGTGGATTCCTTTAAATTTTTAGGGACAAGTATCGAACAATTAGCTAAAAATCTACAACAAACTGACTTTACACACTTACGTGCGCATTGTAACAATGAAAATGAATTGTTGTTGTTAAGTAGAAAGGGAGTGTACCCCTATGATTACATATCAAACTGGAAGGTATATGAAGAGGAGAACTTACCTTCCATAGACAAGTTTTATAATAATCTCTCTAATGAAACTATAAGTCAGTCTGATTACGAACATGCAAAAAATGTGTGGAAATGTTTTGATATAAAAAACTTAGGACAGTATACTGATTTATATGTAAAGAGTGATGTATTGATATTAAGTGATATATTTGAAAAGTTTCGTAAAACATGTAAATTTAACTACAACTTAGATCCGGCTTTTTATCTCACTGCGCCAAGTCTCAGCTTCGATGCTATGTTACTGAAGACAAAAGTGAAATTAGACTTGCTTTCAGATTTAGAAATGATTAGAATGATACAAAAGGGCATTCGTGGGGGTATCTGTCTGTGTTCTAAAAGATATGCTAAATCAAATAACCAATATCAGCCTGACTACGACCCCTCGCTACCAAACAATTTTTTAATTTATATGGATTGTAATAATCTGTATGGTTTTGCAATGTGTTGTTATCTGCCCTACGCAGATTTTAAATTTCTGAGTAGTAAGGAATGTGAACAACTTGATATCACAAACATTCCCAATGACAGTGATTATGGTTATATTTTTGAAGTTGACTTATATTACCCAGAGAATTTGCACGACCTACATAATGATCTTCCATTTTGCGCACAAAATTATACACCTCCAGGTGCAAAAAATATAAAATTAATTCCTAATCTATTTCATAAATATAACTATGTCATCCATTATGCTCATTTAAAAACTTGTCTACAACATGGATTACAACTCAAAAAAATCCATAAAGGAATATCATTCAAACAAAGCCCTTATTTAAAGGAATACATCGATTTAAATACACATTTGCGTCAAAGCACCGACTCCGCGTTTGAACAAGATTTTTTTAAATTATTGAACAATAGCATATTCGGGAAAACTCTCGAAGATACTGAGCGTCGAGTAGACGTAAAGCTGGTCACAAAGTGGAGAGATGAGCGAAATAAAACCAATAAATTTCATTCGGCAGAACAGCTCATATCTCGTCCTAACTTTCATAGTGCATCAATATTTGATGAAAATTTGGTAGCTGTTCAATTAAAACGAGAAAAAGTAGTTTTAAACAAACCTATATACATCGGATTTACGGTCTTAGAACTTTCCAAGAATCATATGTACGATTTTCATTATTCGGTCATGAAAAGGCACTACCAACATAATCTGTCTTTGTGCTATACTGATACCGATAGTCTTTTGTATTCAATACAGACGAATGATTTTTACTCAGATTTGAAGCAACACTTTATATCTTACTTTGATACAAGCAACTACAAAAAAGATAATCGTTTTGATATTATTCCTAAAAACAAAAAAGTTCCCGGTTTGTTTAAAGACGAGTTAGGAGGCAACATTTTGTTAGAATTTGTCGGATTACGCTCTAAGCTTTACAGCATTAAAACGAGCAATAGTGAGATAAAAAAAGCAAAAGGAGTTAAAAAAAATGTAACCAAAAAACTGCGGTTTTCTGATTATGTTAATGTATTGTCAACGGGTGATGAGATAAGAGGTAGAAACGTTCTTTTTAGATCGATAAAACATGAAATTTTTACAACAGAACAAAACAAAGTTGCTTTATCAAGAAAAGACGATAAACGATTCATTACAAAAGATAATATTTGCACTGTATCCTGGGGACATTATAATATTACTGTTTAACTTTAAGTCTTAATGTAAATAGATTAATGCTATGTACATAGGACGTCACGTCGAGTTACCTTTGTTGGACTTTGGACCATCCTTATATCCAAGACACAAGTGCTCTTTTAGCACTGCTTGGGGGTATCTTAACTTGACGCCGTCTGTACATTAAATTGATAGTTTTATAAAATATATGTATTTTAGTAACTACCAAGTACTAAATAATGTAATGGTTACCTATAAGTGTCATACGTAGGTACGTACTTTAGGTACAGTGTGTAAAACATAATAGTTATGTTAAGAAATAAATCTGCTAAACAGAATACCTGTTTTTCATTTTCTTTTCCACATCTCATATTATAATTTATTTATGTAGGTAGCTAGATTGAACGAGAAAACAGTGTTAAGATTTTTAACACAATTTAGTAAGTCACCTCATAAGAGAACTTGTTGCGACATGATCAAGTAAAATACTATAGGTACACGTGACAAATTAACCTATAACGTAATTTGATGCTCCACGTGTAGTAAATTTGTGCAATAAATATTTACACATTTGCAGTTTTAGTAAGTCACCTCATATGAGAACTTGTTGCGACATGATCAAGTAAAATACTGTAGGTACACGTGACAAATTTACCTATAAAGTAATGTGATGCTCCACGTGTAGTAAATTTGTTCAATAAATATTTACACATTTGCAGTTTGTGCAATCCAGCAAACATGCTGAAATGCAAACTTAGCGGTTTTGAATTTCGTAGCTTTACATCAAATAACGTCATTTGGTTCGCGGTCCTGCTGTAGATCGTACGTTACCTACATCAATTGTAAGTATAATTATTTCTTGATTTCTATTTTAATACTTATGAACTTTATTTTAAACAAGGTGTTTTCTAAATTTACTTTTTATTTGTTACAGAAAATGGACAATTCTTCTGACATTATGTTCAGTCAGTACGCTCAGGACCCACTGGAAAACTTCACACAACAATACCAAGAACTCTTGGATCGCCGACCGAAGAAGCAACCAAGAAAACTCAGCCTTGCAAAGAAGAAAACGAACGTTTCTAAGTCGTTCGTCCTATGCAAAGAGAAGCGCGGATTAAAATTAATCCAAATTAAAATTTTGGACTTGCCGAATGACCTTGCATCGGTGAACACTTCTGAGGAAGACGATCAAGATGTGGAACTCAACGCCCAGTACGTGGTACAAGATTCAGTTGATGAAATTTTGGACCTTACGCACGTTTTAGTTAGAAAAATATCGAAGAGACTATGTGGTGACATTGTTTAGTGTAATATAATAAAATAATTGTTAAATTCTAAGTTTATTATAATAAAAAATGTTTTTGTTCTCTTTAATGTTTATATTAAATAAATATAATCAAAATAAAATGTAAAACTAGGTACCTGTACATATAGTATTAATAAGTAATTGATAATAAATGTTTTACATTCTTATTAATGTTTATTTTAAATATAATCAAAATAAAATGTAAAACTATGTACTTGTTCATAAAGTATTAATAAGTAATTGATAATAAATGTTTTACATTCTTATTAATGTTTATTTTAAATATAATCAAAATAATATGTAAAACTACGTACTTGTAATAAAGTATTAATAAGAAATTGATAATAAATGATTTCGATTAAAAACCGTCTTTAATTGTTTATCTAAAAAGTAAATAAAACTACAGTTATAGACAATATGTTTTTATTAATTTTATTATTATAGATTTATGCTATTTTCAAAAAAACCATTTTTTAATACATAATACATTTTTTAAAGCACAATATTGCTTATCTATGTGAGTAAAACAATTAAATGAATTTATATCTTTACAGTACATTTCGCATATATTTTTTAGATTAGGTATGCCCTTATCAGTTATATCTAGAATATTTTCATGGTCACATAGATCTTTTACCCATTTTATTTTTTCTTTACCTTTCACAATAATTTTTAAATCTTTCAAATACGGTTTTATTATTCTTTGAAATTCTCTATAGTCAATGTGTCCTTCGCTCCATCGGTATCCTCTGTTTCTTTCTATCCACCAAACATGCTTCCTTTCTTCGAGAGTTAAAGTCGAGAATGGATATGGAGGTTTTATCAAAAATTGTTGGGTATGCTCTTGAGTGCTTATAGCTAATTCCTTTACTATAAACTCATTATTCCGATCTTTGAAGCCTTGCAAGTCCACAAACACCGTATTGTCATTCATGATAATTTCTTTACAATATTACTTAACGGTTTGTATTCAAATATGCAATCGTTCAGTATCAAACAGTAGGCAGAAGTCTGATCGGGTATCTCAGCATCGGTTTCTATTTCCAAGCGTACATCGATACACCCCTTCAATGCTTCGTGTTGGCGAGAACAGTCAATAACGAATAAGGGAGCAATATCTTTAAACTCTCTCAAACCCAACAACGGCTCAGCTCGACGTCCGTAATAAGACTGTTGAAATCTTGCATATTGATCGTATATTAATGAATATTTATTTTCAGCGAAACTAATGTTTAAGTTTTCGTATGGATAGTAGGTTGAATTAAGGTAAACCCTTACGTCGCGTACAGCACAATGATCGAATTCCGCCATTGATATGGTGGCATTTTGTTTACGATTCGTTTGTAAAGCGACCACAACCATTCGAGGTTTTTCAATCTGTGATGAAGTTTTAATAGACCAAGTATGTTTCCGGGTTTTAGGCATCAATGGGTATTCGTACAGATCCCAATTACGAAATGCGACTGTTATCGCTCGATCTCTTTCTAAATGTTTTAACAAATTAATTCTTTCGCGGTCTGATACTTTGACATGCGGGACTCGCCAGACAATTTTATTTATTATTATGTCTTGAACAACTTCGCCAGCATTTAACTTTAAAGCATTAAGATTTGTGTTACTTCTTAAAAGAACTAATTCATGTTTACAATTCATAATGATTTTTTGGTAATCTTCTGCAAAACCTAACACTTTATTAAGTGGAATAGAGGCTGAAAATACACCATTAATAGTATTGGTTATACCAGAAGGGGACCAACCCCAAACACTTGCACATTTAGATTCATTATCATTTAACGATAGATATGATTTTATTGTGGTTGTGATACCTGCATTTTTGATTCTATCTATTTCAATACCGTTTATTTCATAACGGATGTCTTGAAATAAAAACAAGGCAGGATTGTTAGCAAAATGTACATTTGTTACTCTTTCCTTTTCTTTTGTTGTACTGTTGTGTTTGTACACATCAGCTCTGCCCTCGATATACAAACTGCTGAGCGCAGGTAACACGTACAAATCTTGCTGATTAATCGGTATCCGTATTTCGTCATTCTTGTTGAAACTTGTCACATATGGTTTGTATGAATGAAATTCAAAACTTTCAATGCTGTTGTCATGTGACGGAGATTGAGCAATATTTAAAACGTTCATTTTGTCAATCCAAGTTTCTTTAAAAATTCTTTATTTTTTTTGGTTAGCTTCTTCTTAGCGTAATGTGGTGCTCTTTTATGCGATGTTCTCTTTGAACTGATTTGATTTCGAGAGGTAGTAGGGTTTTTATTGAAATTTAACATTTTTTCCTGAAGTGTAAATACAGCTGAATCTCTTCACCACGTAAATTAATTTGTTTATTTTCTTCGTCTAACAATCTTATATTGATAGAACTTATTGAACTTTGATTGACAGGAAAGTAGATTAAGTTTTTAGGTATTTCTATTATTCGATAACCAGGTGGTACGTTCGGCACAAATTCATAAATTATATGACTTGCTTCTCCGTTCACAAACGACCCGCTCACAATATCACATTCGATGCGTACTATGGTTGTTGGTAAAATGTTGACAGGATATTGAGATTCAGTTTTTATATTCGCTTTTACAGTTTCAAGACCAAAACCCAAAATCTTACCAATCGAATCTGTTTTATCGAAATAAACATTTTCCGAACAAAAAATACATGTTTTAAAGTATTGTTGTTAGCAGTTAATTTCAATGTAGCATTTTTTATGTTGCTCTGAAGATAATCACAAATATCTTGTAATTCATACGATCCTTCAGGTATTTTTATCACTTCATCATTTCCATAATAAAATTTATTATTTCTTTCATCTATATTGGGAATAGAGTTGAATGTAGAAAAATACAGAAGACCGCACTCATACTCCCCACTTAATTCTAATGTAGGAGAGTAGTTTGTTGTTGAATAAGCGTCTCTACCAGTTATTGACACAGTGAAAGACATGTTTATACTGAACACGATTCTTTATTTTATCCATTATTTAAATGTTTTTTTCCAATAGTTTTTTAAAAAATTTAAACAGAGATGACCACAATTTATAGTGCCAAACTTTTGATACCGTACAATATTATAACTAATTGGCATGTTTCTTAAATAATTTCTTAATTCTAATGGAGGTTTTAAGTCGCCAAAACTATCAAAGTATTCACAGTAGTTGTTTTGTTTGACGTAGGCTACCCAGTGTGTTCCAGGACTATATACAGGATATTTTATAGGACTATATATAGGATATTTTATGTAATAACCTTTAACTATTATTGCTGAAGACGTTATTTTGCCTGGCATACATTTAAAATTAATACAAACAAAGATCGATTGACCAATCAGACAACAGTACAGCTTACTTTCCGCTCAACGCTAGATGGCGTTTTAAAAAAAAGCACGACTTTGTTACTAATATAAGAACCATAAGAACGCTGTACCCCATAAACATTACTTAGTCTCCCCGCTCGATACTAGAGGGCGCGATTAGACATTTGTGCGATAACTACAGAATAAGAATAATTGAAAACGAAATAAAGATAACAAAACGGATATAAAATGGCAGGTAAACGAAAATGCGCTGCATGTTTAAAAGAGATTAACCATAGAAGATTCCTGATTTGCTCAAAATGTACTGATAGCTTTGATTTGGAATGTGTGAATGTATCAGAACCGAGGTTTTACAATACAATGACTGCAGATATAAAAAAATCCTGGATCTGCCCGCAATGTAAAGCTAACCTGCCTAAATTGGACAATACAAACACTCCAGTCCGACAACAACCCACCAACAACAATATAAATGTAGTCAATCAAACTGATAATAGCTCTTGTAACCAAAATGTCACAATGCGAAGAAAACTAGCCCAAGCACCGGCCCTCGATGATTCATCATCACTGGAAGAACGCCACCGGAAGGGAACCACAATAATATTATCAGAGAGTTTGAATTCTGAACGCACAGAGTATAATACATTGATCACTGAAATTCGCGAATTAAAAATCCAAATGACTATTCAAAATGAAAAACAGGAATTGCTAAAAAATGATCTTACTAGTACCATCAAAGATCTACTAAACGGAATAAATAATAAATATTCAATGTTGGAAGCTGAGCTAAAATCTTTAAAATCCTCGGTACACGAAAACACAAACGAAATAGAACAACTAAAAAAAGAAAATACCAGATTACGCCAAGAATTAAATAGAAATAAAGAATCAGTCAACATAGAAAATCGATCATCCACCAAAAAAGACAATACCACAGCGGAAAACGAAATACAAAACCAACCCCAACAAACGTTGCGTACAGAATCCGAAAAAATGACGCTGCAGTCGGACAGGGGTATTGCTGAACATAATAGTCGATTTTTAGTAATATACGGATTAAACGAATATCAAAACGAATCCGAACATGATCTATACAACAGAATAATTAGAGCGTTTTATGACATTGTTAATGTGAACTTAACCGGATATATCGAAGATCTAAGCCGCATAGGAAGGAAAGGATATCGAAGACCGCTTAAAGTGGAACTTTTAAGTAAGAGAATGGTGAAATTCCTCCTTACCTGTAAACACATGTTTAAGAACACAGGACTCTGGATATCCGAATACCTTGACGAGAAAGGTCTGCAAGACAGGAACCAGAGAAGGCTACAATATAAACAAAATAATATGAGTTCTAATGATACGATAACACATGAAACAACGAAAAAGACCCCAAACCACAGACCATCCATACCACAAAGTCAAGATCAAAAAACAAGAAATAGCAATAACCATTCCTTTCGCCGATCACAATTTAACCATCCTGTTACAAAATATTAGAAGTGTAAAAAATAAAATACATCTCATTGAAGCACTTGCCGAGGAGGTCAATCTAACCGTCATAGGACTCACCGAGACATGGATCACAGAAGCGAAGACAGATCTATTGAACGTAGAAGGGTATAACGTCGCAAGCATTTACTGTCGGAAAAGTCGTGAAGGCGGTGGAACGTGTATATTATTGAAAAATGATACAGGTTTAGATTATAAGGAGTGTGTAGACATAACTAGCCTAGCAATAGAATACATTTTTGAACTGAGTGCAATACATATAATTAAGTTCGATCTCATATTAATTGTGATATACTGGCCTAATAATAGTAGAGAAACACTAATTTTTAATACACAACTTGAAAAACTACTAATATTATACAAAAAAATACTCCAATAAAAATATAATCATTGGGGGGGATTTAAATGTTGATTTCATAATAAAACCAACCAGTCTAAATCCATGATAAACCTATTCAAGCAACATAATTTTAAACAAAATATTAATGAACCAACCAGGGTAACAGAGAAAAGTACAACTTGCTTGGACATTGCATTTACAAATTTTGATACATCTAGTATAAGTTTTCATGTCAAAGAATTTGGATATCGGATCATAAAGGCGTACAAGTCAACTTTACCAATACCAAAGTTAGTAATAATGAATCATATTTTACAACCAAACGGACGTTAATGATAAAAACCTACGATTGTTCAGGATGAAACTACAAACTGTTAATTGGGAAAATATAATCAAACCTGAAAATGACATTAATCAAAATTATAATGCATTCCATACACAATTAAGCTCTATTTTGAATGATTATATACCTAGAAGGCGATTAAAAATTAAAAGTAAAAATAAAACCTGGCTAACACACGGTATAAAAATATCCTGTAAAAATAAAAGATTGTTAAAAAATATTATTTCGCAGACTAAAAATTCAGTGCTGATAGATTACTATAAAAAATATGAAAAGATGTTAAAAAAAAACAGTACAAGTATCCAAAAAGAATGAATGTATTAAAATAATGAAAAATTCCAAAAATATAGCAAAATCTATGTGGCAAATTATAAAAGATAAAACTAATAAACATGTAAATAGATCTAAAAATAATTTAAAATTAAATATAAACGATACCATAATTGAGAACCCTAGTGAAGTTGCTAATTTATTAAATGACTATTTTGTCTCAATAGGTTCGGACTTGGACACGAAAGAGGAACCAAAAGGACGCCCTGTAATTATGCCAATCTTAAATACTTTTTATTTAAGCCCGGTTAGCCCGGCAGATGTAGAAAAAAATATAAGAAACCTTAAAAACAAAATAAGCAGCGGTCACGATGAGCTTCCACCAAAATTAATAAAGTATTGTATAAAAGAATTAGTAATGCCTATTACTTACCTAATTAACCAATCGTACAAAGAAGCCAAATTTCCTGATTTACTAAAAATTGCAGTCATAAAACCTATACCTAAGAAAAAAACATCTTTGGACCCCAGTCAATTCCGCCCCATTTCACTCCTATCAACTTTTTCAAAGATCTTTGAATCAGCCATGGCAAAACAACTAGAGGCCTTCTGTGAAAAATATCTCGTACTAGATAACTGCCAAATGGTTTTAGGAAAAAGAAATCAACCATTACAGCTTTATACAAATTTGTCAATGACTCTTTGGAAATCATTAATAATAAAAATACGCAGTATCTGTAATGTTAGACCTAAGTAAAGCATATGATAGAGTCAATCATAAAATCTTACTAAATAAATTGTACGGTATAGGAGTCCGCGGCCAAGCAAATGAGTGGTTTGCAAGTTATTTAAATAAACGAAAACAATTGGTTACTGTCGAAACATTTTAACCCCCATAAAAATAATCTAGCGAGTTTTAATTCGAAAGTGCTTAACACCATCAATTCGATTCCACAGGGCAGTGTGTTAGGAGGACTATTGTTCCTAATATATGTGAATGACCTGCCAAAAACTATAAGCAAGACATGTGTATTGTACGCAGACGACATCAGTATAGTTATACCAACCGACAAGAGTGAGGAACTCCAGCAGGAAATAGGCCAGAGTCTTAGAGTTATTGATAAATGGTTGGACGAACACGGTCTTAAACTTAATCTGGCAAAAACAAAAATCATGCAGTTCCATCCCTATCAAAAACAGCCACTTAAAATTAACATTGATTATAAACAAACAAATTAGAAACAGTACAGTCATCCACATTGCTAGGAGTTGAATTGGATCGCAACTTTAACTGGAAACCGCATGTTGAAAAAGTCTCTAGTAAAATTTCAAAGTTTATATATGCACTTTATAAATTAAAAAAATGTACTGACCTAAAAACGGCAACTTCTGCATACTACGCCTATGCTCACGCTTGGCTATCTTATGGGATAATATTGTGGGGAGGTAGCCCAGATGTCACACAACTATTTATTCTCCAAAAAAGATGCCTTAGGATTCTCGTAAACATATCGGAAATGGAAAGCTGCAGACCTCATTTTACCAGCCAAAAGATACTAACACTAACCTCTATTTACATATTGGAGTTGTGCAAGTTTGTTAGAGAACGTAAAGCTGTATTCCCGCAAGTTAAGGACCTAATTACAACCACACATAACCTACGGCATAGAAACAGATTGGCACTGCCAAACACTCAACTACAAATAGTGAGAAATGGAGCATACTATATGTCTATTAAAGTGTATAATAAACTGCCGATGAATCTCAAAAGTATAGAGAAAAATTCACTTTTTTATAAAAAATTAAAAGAATATTTAATTCAAAATTGTTTCTATAGTATCCGAGAGTTTTTTGAGCGAAAATAGTTAAAACAATTTATATCAATTAATATAAAATCCAGAATTATTATTGACATTACATTGTACTTGATGTGTAATTAATATATTATGTCAAAATTATTAATATCATTTATTTAAATATTATGTAAAGAAATTACTAATTAGGATATTTTGCAGTGCCCCCACGGGGCTCATGTTGTGAACCTGTTTATTGTTTAAGATCTTATGTAACTACAATATGATGCAATAAATAATATGACTATGACTATGACTATGACTATCAGAGCTATCCAAATTAAGTACCGCACATTCTATTTTTCTTGGCTTCAATGGAAGTGTATCTCTCATGAATACTCCCCGAAAATATGGAATGTCAGTAGCATGTTCTAATATATCTAAATCTGTTAGTGCACGTCTAGGCAGCCGTTTAACTAGTTTTTTGAAGGGTTCAAGTATAAACCAGCACCCTTTTTATGAGGTTTGATGTACAATCCTCTGCCAAGAGCCACTGCTTCCATTGTTCTGTTATGACGTTCAAACTCTTGAAGTCTTTTCTGAGCTGCTTTGGAGTCATTCACTGCTTTTGCTATACCGGCTGCTCCACCTGCCAAAGAACCCAAAGCCGACAAGCCTGCAAAGATTGGGATT
Organism: Cnaphalocrocis medinalis; assembly: GCA_014851415.1. Classification (NCBI taxonomy): domain Eukaryota; kingdom Metazoa; phylum Arthropoda; class Insecta; order Lepidoptera; family Crambidae; genus Cnaphalocrocis; species Cnaphalocrocis medinalis. Next base: position 12,969,854 of record CM026295.1, read on the forward strand.
AAAGGTAATAGTCCTCCACATTTTGGCAGAGGAATACAGCGCGGCAACTTGGTTCCTTTTTTATTTTTGAAGATTTTTTTTGCTGCTGCGCATGCGTATTTAATAGCTGTGTGACTGCCTTTGGTTTTTAACTTTTTTAGTTGAGATTTAATTTTGTTCACAGCTGCCATAAATGAACGAGCTCCCGCACCAGCCTTGAGTTTAGCTTTCATAGCATTTTTGACTATCCATGATGCAACTTTTTCACCCTTCTTAGAATCTTTAGCTTTCAATCTTTTCTTCGCCATTTTCATAAGTTCTTTATCAGCCTTTCGTCGAACGTTTAAATCGTTGTCGTTGTAAGCAATATCGTGATACATACAAGCTTTGTCTAACTTATTTATACCTCTGTCTCCCCTTTTCAAACGTTTTTGTAACTTTGTTCCAGGACCACAAAATTGATATCCAGGTAAATGTAGCTCGAATGTACATGATCACCAACATGAAACTTAGGTTTCAAGTGTTTTCGATTTCTGTACGCTTTACTAATATTACACAATACAACCTTTTCATTTGTCTTATTTACATCTTTGGGCTTAAATTTTGTTATGCGATGAATAGTGCTGTTATAGTTCTCTATCACAGTATTTAACAATTTACCCACCCATCGATAACAGCCGTATAAACTGAAAAGTTTGAAGATGTGTGATTTTAGAGTGCGTATGACACGCTCTACAATAGAAGCTTTCTTCACGGAGTAAGTAGAATAATGGTTCACATTATATTTTTTTAACAGTTGACCGAAGATATCATTATAAAACTCTTTGCCCAAATCTGTTTGCAAATGTTTAGGTTTTCTAGATGAATTTTTAAATATCTGGTGCATAGCGTTGACAACACAGTTTTTTTTCCTTCGATTTTAGGGAACTTGTCCATACATACTTTGACAAAGTATCTATCACTACTAATATGTATTTGTGTCCTTTATTAAAGTTTGAATCATCAATTCCTTTTATAACTGTGCACCGACGTGGGAAATTTCTTCTGGCTGATTTGTGAAGTTCATCAATGATGTCCTTTTTGCTCATTTTTCTTTATTTTTGCATGAATTAGATTGTCTATTTCCGACTTTGAATAAAATGATTTATTCAAATGGTCTGTTGTAAAGGTTTCGAAATTTTTCAAATGTAATTTCAGTTCCAGCTTAATTTTTTCAACCTCATTTCTTAATTCTTGAACCGTTTTTGTCTAAATAAGCTTTGTTAACTGCTTCGTCGTCGTCAGTTGGATATGATAACCCTTTTAATTTAGAAGATTTTAAATCGTAGTGTCCGATATCAGATTTCACCAATGTTTCATTGTAGTTTCCAATGTATTCTGTCAATCGTAAACGTTTATGGACATGATGACCAAATTTGTCTACGTTCATTGCTGTCTTGATCTGTTGACTCTTAAAATAAGACTACCCAATTTTCCAGGTTTCTTCTTTATATGTTCTACATTTATGATACCAGCTTCATGAAGTTCCGTAATAATTGCAATTATTTCATTGTTTACGCCAGTGTTGCCTGCTTCCCAAGATGCAAGTAGTAACTTTAATCGTTCAACTAACTCGTTTGGATCATCCCAGTAAACTAGATCAGTATTTGATTTCACTGTCTTTAAAAGTGAAATTCCTTTACCCTGTGGAATACTTTCAACACTTGTAGTTGGATTTCTAGAAAATTTGAACAAGGCTTAATTACATTCGTATATTTAAATCCTTTGTTGCTATTAATAGGTTTTGATGATTCGCAATTACGTCGATGAGCATTGGTTTCTATTAGTAATAATTTATAATATTGTAAATCATCATCTGTTACAACATCTAAATTTGGTTTCTTTTTGAACAAAAGTTCTTTTAAGCCATCAGTTTTTTGACAGTAAGTGTTCCTATTTTAAGAATTCCACCGTCGTCATAAACACGAGTTTTTCCCAGTAATAATTTACCTCGTTCATTTCTGACTCCAAATGGAACATCTTTCATTACTTCAGAGGATGTTGACCAAGATAATGATTGATTTTTAAGACTTGGCGATGACTGTAGAGATTTGAATGATCCTTCGCTAATGTTATGGTCTTCGGACGGCGACACAACAAGGGTTTTGTTGTAATTGTATTGCTCTTGTTCATCATCTTCATCTTCCTCACTAACAGATTCATTATAATCTTCATCAGAAGCAAATAATGACTGGTTTTCGTCTTCAAATGACTGATTATTGTCATTTTAATTTTTTTCATCACTGGTTCACAGTGTTCTTCTACCGTAAGAGGAGGGTCATATTTTTTATTTGTCAACAATGTAAGTGGATCAACAATAGGTTTTTAATATTGTTTCTAATGTTTTATTATTTGTATTTTCAATATCTTTTATCATCGCAACTTTTCTTTTAACAGCTGCTGCTGATTTCACTATTTGTTCTTTAAGATTTTTCTCCATTTCGAAGTATTCCGCTCAGTTTCAAACCTCGAATGAGACTGGTTAATAGATAACACAACCGTCTTTTATGTATGTTCATCTATCACTATGAAGGTATCAAAAGCCAATCGGTAACATCCGTTATTTTTGCCACAATCCTTATTAATAACAAGATAGCTGAATGGTTTATTCCAAACGGTTGAGCACATCTCACGGAATTGGGACCATGACATGTCTGATCCAACATGTTCTTCATAAACATGCTTCAAATTAATGTCATCTTGCTTAAATAGAATGACGAGATTTGAATTGTCCCGTACAAGTTGTTTTGGAATTTTCGTGTAAGTTTGATTGATGTAAAAACAATCTATATTTTTATGACGTCCCATGGCGAAATAATCTCTAATGTTGTTTTGATTCTCACAAGCAACATCGTCAAAAATAATAATTGAATCAGGCAAAGCATCATGGGGGCTTAAAATTTCTCCATTATTATAGTATTTATTAAATGATGTTCCAGGTACCATATCCAAAACCTTTTCAAGATATAAATATTTAGGTTGATATAAAGACTTTGAATACACATAAAGGTTACGGAATCTTGGTCCATTTTTATGCAATAATAAACTTATTACTAAATTGGTTTTTCCACTATTAGAGGGACCGCACACGATACAACGTATTGTACTTGGTAATAAAGTTCCATGCCGCCGAGGGACGTTAGATGATGCAGGACAGATGCAATCCAATTTAAGTGATTCCTTTTGTTTTACAAACTTCATGATTTCGGTTTCAGCGCGACTGCAGTGTTGCATTAGAAACAATTGAATGAGCTAAAGTTACAATATCATCGTTTTAAATGAACTTTTAGATAGTACAATGATTATAAATGACATGCCGTCAATGGTTACTTTGATGCTGAGTTATTGGTTTTTCTAATAATCAACTGAGGTTGCATAAGATACATCGGAGACTCTAACGGAGGCTCTGCCCGCGGTTCCAAGCTATGCGAACGGTTAGGGATCGGAGACTCTAACGGAGGCTCTGTCCGCGGTTCCAAGCTATGCGAACGGTTAGGGATCGGAGACTCTAACGGAGGCTCTGCCCGCGGTTCCGATCTACACGGTCTTTTAATGAATTGGGAACTCTGGCTCACAACGCTGTATCACGGAGGCGCGAGCGCGCCTCCAGCGAGCCTGGCGAGCGGAGTGATACAGCGTTGTGAGCCAGAGTTCCCAATTTATTTACTACTGGAGAGCTCAAGTAGGTACCAGAACCAAATATTTTTCAAGTTGTTTTGGTCAAGGAAGATGATTTGCCGCCAAGTCGTTGGCTTTTAGGTCGAATTTTAGATAAGCCTCCGGGCAGTGACAATATAACCCGTGTAGTCACGTTACGCACAAAATCGTCTGTTATTAAAAGGCCAATTTCAAGGATATGTGTATTGCCCATAGCTAATTAAGAATAGTATTAAGAGTTGTTTGTTTTAGTATTAAGAATGATGTTATGTAATATTTATCTAATTTGTTTTTATATGTACAAAGTGGTAACTACCACGTCGTTTCTTGTGCTTCGCGGGGAAATAGAGTGAATAAGTTTAAGAGCTTTTGTTACTTTTAGTTCATGCATGAGTTGTTTTTTTTCCTAGTTTATTGGATAAGTACGTCGTTTGTTTTGGACCTTTTGTTAATAACGTCCAAAGGGGGCGGTATGTCTAGAACCCTATGCTTTCATCAAAAGGTTAGTCCCCAAATTATACCCGAGATGGCGGTGTGCATTTTTGCCCCGCGCAAGTATTGTGCTTTTTTAAACCTATAAGACCTTTAATTGACATTTAGAAATTATACCCGAATAGATCAAACTACAAGGTGTCTTTTCATTTCGTAGTTGCCAGTACATAGTTAGGGTATCGCCGTATATCTATCTTCTATCTATGCTATTTATAAAGAGGTTAATCTCATATTCCACGTCAGGGCTTATAGGTAATCGAAAACACGAAACGCTTGCGCGATACGATCAACGCCCGCCGCCATCTATTGGACAGTGGATCACTGTCCCGAAACGAAGTGAGGGCAGGCCACTAGTGAAAAGATAAATTCAATAGACATCGACAAACCTTACATACCAATCGAAAAGGGGAAACACTAGCGTGATGCAATCGACGTCATTGGTAGACAGTGTTACTACTGTCCCTAATTGGAGTGAGGGTGGGCCACTATACTCTGATTTTTAATCATGTAAATTGACAGATGCAAATGTCAAGTTTCTTTACATTTTGACATTTTGCATCTGTCAAATTGAGTGAATAATGTACGAGGATGACACATTACATACGCTACGCCTACGCCACTATGGTACGGCTACCCTTATGCCACTACGGTATTGAAATAATAATATAAAATTTCCAGAGTGGAATACCTAGCCAAATCGAAGCACCTCCAGCAGCAGCTGGACTCGCTCCGCTGCGAGTTCTCCGTCCTGCGCGTGGAGCAGCCCGCCACCCTCGACCGCCTCCACGAGGCCCAGGCGCGCGCCGGGGACAACAAGTACTCCACGCTGCGCAGGCTCAAGCAGGGCTCCGCCAACACGCGCGTCGCCTTCTACGAGGAGCTGTGACCAGGTGACAAGCTAGCAGGGCTCCGCCACCACGCGCGTCGCCTTCTACGAGGAGCTGTGACCAGGTGACAAGCTAGCAGGGCTCCGCCACCACGCGCGGCGCCTTCTACGAGGAGCTGTGACCAGGTGACAAGCTAGCAGGGCTCCGCCACCACGCGCGGCGCCTTCTACGAGGAGCTGTGACCAGGTGACGAGCTAGCAGGGCTCCGCCCCCACGCGCGTCGCCTTCTACGAGGAGCTGTGACCAGGTGACAAGCTAGCAGGGCTCCGCCACCACGCGCGGCGCCTTCTACGAGGAGCTGTGACCAGGTGACAAGCTAGCAGGGCTCCGCCACCACGCGCGTCGCCTTCTACGAGGAGCTGTGACCAGGTGACAAGCTAGCAGGGCTCCGCCCCCACGCGCGTCGCCTTCTACGAGGAGCTGTGACCAGGTGACAAGCTAGCAGGGCTCCGCCCCCACGCGCGTCGCCTTCTACGAGGAGCTGTGACCAGGTGACAAGCTAGCAGGCCTCCGCCCCCACGCGCGTCGCCTTCTACGAGGAGCTGTGACCAGGTGACAAGCTAGCAGGCCTCCGCCCCCACGCGCGTCGCCTTCTACGAGGAGCTGTGACCAGGTGACAAGCTAGCAGGGCTCCGCCCCCACGCGCGTCGCCTTCTACGAGGAGCTGTGACCAGGTGACAAGCTAGCAGGCCTCCGCCCCCACGCGCGTCGCCTTCTACGAGGAGCTGTGACCAGGTGACAAGCTAGCAGGCCTCCGCCACCACGCGCGTCGCCTTCTACGAGGAGCTGTGACCAGGTACCGCACCAGCAGGCCTCCACCACCACGCGCGTCGTCTTCTACGAGTGGCAGACGAACTGACGGACCACCTGATGGTAACCCATGATGATGGCACCTGCAATACCAGCGGAGTTACAAGTGTGCCGCCATTTGTCTGACCTTTCGAGCAAGTTAATTTGACGCAGACTATAGTGACAGCTCCCTATTAGGATTGCATGTAACAAGTAGTTTGTGCATCAAATGTATGTGTGTATAGTGTTCGTGTTTTCTCTGTTGTCTGATATCTGTAACACAAGTGCTTAAGCTACTTCATACAGAGTCTGGTCAAAGAGATTTTGTGTGAATTTATAAAAAAAAATATTGATGTCTATGCCTTTTAAAATAAAATATCTTTGTTCGTTTCAGGTTTCAAGGGACCGTTAAAAACCTAACAAGTGCTACACAGCGCGCACTCCGCACAACGTAAGTGATCCAAATGACAATAAAGTAACTCGTCAGTAAATATAAATAGATTTACGTTATTTAAGATTCTAGATAGACAATGTCTTCGATGTAACCTAAGTTTGTATTTAAACCTCGATGTTATGAGTTGAACAGCTATGAGGCCTTACACGTTGGTCTCCGTTCGGAAAACGCATAGTTGCGCCCGAGTTAACATTTTAACACGTTCAGTGCCAGCGGCGCGCCACGCGTGTCCACGTAAATTTCGTTCATGTGCCGGCTACACGCCTCGCGTGTCCAACGTAGTCGCGTTTTTGGTCAATATCTCTAAAACGCGGCCGTATTTTCTACTGAAAATTAAAGTATAGACTAAATATCCTCTAATATCAACATTTAAGCGGCCCGTATGATAATACTATTTTTATAATTTAAGAAAAAATTCCATTCTACTATCCCGTGAACCGGTGACTCAAATGGGGGGAAATGGTATGAAAGGGTGGCAGCGCTCTTGTGACTCTCCTGTCGTTGCAGGTGTCTATGGGGGCAATCGCCTACTATCAGGTGATCCGTCTGCTCGTCTGCCACCTATTACATTAAAAACCTAAATAAACATGGTGTTTGTTCAGTGTCTGGATATAACATACATGTATTTACGTATTATATTTGTGTTTCCTCTGTTGTCTGATATTTGTAACACAAGTGCTTAAGCTACTTACTATCCTACGACTTAATCTAGGGTATAGGTAGACAGGAACTTTCCAATTGTTCCATCTCGCAGATTTTTCACCTCTTTTTTGTAGTTGTTCAACACAGAGACCATGAGCTTGGTAGGCCTGAACTGGCGACGGGCCATTATCTCAAAGACTTCTCCACCATCTAGAGTCGAGAATGCTTCCGGGTCTGTAACCCCTGTATCTTCGGACATCATGGCATCTGTCTCTGCATGAGCTCCGGATTCTGTGAATGCCTTGTCAAGAACAGTCAGACTCTTGAATGCTGCTGCAACAATCAGGGCGTTCTTGACTAGGAGTGTTGCATTGCAGTCCGGGTTCATCCTGGCATTAAGGGACCGCTGTGATCTCATAAAACATCCAATCGCGTGGATGAGAAAGAACACATTCGGTGCTGCCACCGATGAATAGGCAGATTTCAGTACAAATCCCATATCTGCTTGATATGGGAAGTATGAAAAAGGAGCTTCCGCCTCCGGAGTGTCCGCATCATTGCACACTGACATCAACTCCTGTCCCGCCTTTACATGGTATATCCAATCAGGGAAGAGCTCCGATTCTATGCCCAACACATCACATATATGGGTTATGGATGTGAGACTGGCACAATCTCGGAATCTCGAAGCGATTGATCCATATCGCAGGGCAGAGAAGTCATGGTTTTGAAAACGAAAGAAAAACATGTCATAGGCAGCTACCAACTTATTGTAGTCCCTATCAGACTGCCAAGATGCATATTCTGACAATCTAGTTATGCTTTTGAAGAGATGGGTGTCTTTCCTTGTCAGCTGTTTTTTCAGATTGTCATAATAAACATCCCGGCTTGCCTGGGCGCTTAATCTGACCAAGCGGTGTATAAACAAGACTGACAATGCCACATCGAAGTCAGGAGCATCCTCTGTTCCCTCTTCGGCTGTCGCAGCCATCTCATCTTTTATCTCGGCAGTGTACAAGTCCGAGATCGAGACCACACCTTTGGGTTTGATGGTTACCCTATAGGTCTTCCAATCTTCGTCCAGATTGTCAACCAATGTTTGCCCCAGGATATGCAAATACATCTTTGCTACGTCCCGGTCTAGCTGACCTTGGTTGATCCCTTTAATAACCATCTTCCTCAACTTAGTCAGATCAGTTATCTTGCCCCTTAGGTGCACAACAGGCTTCCCCTTCGCTTCAAACCATTCCGATGGATGCTGTGTCGGCATTTGTTGTTTGATTGCCCTGCATTTGATGGCCTGTTTGTTACTGACGAATTTAAGTGTCTTGGACATCATGAAAATTAAAGTATTACCTCTGTTGACTCTGTTACTTAGTACTGTCGGGTCAACGTTTGAGATGTTGTGTGAATGAGGGTTTTTGCAAATGTAAAATCGTAAAATCGCAAATGTAAAATCGGCGTTACGTTGGCGTCTGGTAAACAACGAGTGGATTGGTTCCATTTTGTCGTATCTTGTCATAATAGGGTATTTGACTAATCTCGATATTAAACTCTAGCTAGTTTTGTAAGCATTCAAAGTTTCATGGGCAAGTCCATTTTTAAAGTTTATAATATTATAAAAATAATTATATCATTGAACTACCCATACATTATACACAAACTTTTATTATAAAACCATGTACATAAACGAAACATTTGTGTTGCGGACTGTAGGTATTCTTCGCGTCGCGTCTTGTATTGCTTGCGCGCAGCGTCGGGTTGGAGCGGGCGTCGGGTGTCGGGCGAAAGAAACAAGATATAAATGATGAGAGACAGATAGCGCTAGCTTGATTCCCCAGGTTCGGATCTGCTGTACTGGCCGTTTTTCCTATTTTCTAGTTCCTTTTCGGAGAGGTGTTTTCTGTCTGAGGTCGACTGGTCAACTGTGAATTTTCCTTTTTTTTTTTTTTTTTTTGTCGGTCGGTCAGTTCTGTCAACCTACGTGTGTGGTTTTACACAGATTCACCGGGCTTGTGGGGAGCGGAAGGCTCGCACCCTAAAAATTTAAGCAACAGCCTGAGGGCGCCCCCTAGCGGGGCTACGACCTCGGCTCAGGGCGTTGCTGGGAGAGGGCAATCTAACATAAGTTTGGGGACTGAATCTACCCGGCACGTGCCGGTAGTTAAAGAGACTGACTCTAGGGGTAACCGACGCGCGTCCTCGCCGGCGAGGACGATATAGCGGGGGTCTTGGAGTGTTGGTTCGTGTCGCGAGTTGTTCGGCCTGTTGCATGGCGACGGTGATAGCGTCATCTCGATCGCCAAGGACAGAGCGGGGGCGTCTTTTCCTAACACTTGAAACTACGGGAGGGACGTAAACAGAAGCCGAAACCACTAATTGGTTCGGGTGGATCGGGGCAGAGTCAAAATAACGAACGGAGGCTTGCTTGAGGTACTGACGAATTGTCGGTAACCCCAAGTCAATGTGAAGATTTTCGTTTCTTAAGAACCACGGAGCACCTGTAGCGTTGCGCATGAAGCGATTCTGGATAACCTGCAGCCTGTGGATGTGACTTTTCGCAGCGTGTGCGAAGACAACGCTAGCGTAAGTCATAATTGGACGAATGCAAGTGGTGTAAATCCTAATCTTGTTACGAAGAGACAACTTACTGCGCTTGTGCAGGAGACAATGGAGCCTACCCAACGCGAATGCTGCTCGATCACGCACCATCTTGATATGACTCTCGAAAGTAAGGCCGCTATCTAGCATGACGCCGAGATAACGGACCTTACGCTCCCAAGGGATAGTTGTACCTAACATTGAAATAGAGTGCGCGGGGGGAAATTCGCCCCTCCTGCGAAAAAGAACCGCAGCGCTCTTGTCAGGATTTACCTCTATGCGCCATTTCCTAAACCAAGAGCCGAGAATGTCGGCGGCGCATTGTAATGACTTATATATGGGAGCTGCCTGTCGGGACGAACAGTAGATAGCTGTATCGTCCGCGAACAGAGCGACGTGTGTCTTTAAAGGCGACGGCCTAAAAATGGGGAAATCGCTGGTGAAGAGAGTGAACAGAAGCGGAGAGAGCACAGATCCCTGAGGGACTCCGGCTCTGATGGGGTGAGGGGCGGAGAGGGACCCCTTATTTAAACCTCGATGTTATGAGTTGAACAGCTATGAGGCCTTACACGTTGGTCTCCGTTCGGAAACGCATAGTTGCGCCCCGAGTTAACATTTTAACACGTTCAGTGCCGGCGCGCCACGCGTGTCCACGTAAATTCGTTCTTGCAGGTGTCTATGGGGGCAATCGCCTACTATCAGGTGATCCGTCTGCTCGTCTGCCACCTATTACATTAAAAACCTAAATAAACATGGGTGTTTGTTCAGTGTCTGGATATAACATACATGTATTTACGTATTATATTTGTGTTTCCTCTGTTGTCTGATATTTGTAACACAAGTGCTTAAGCTACTTACCTATCCTACGACTTAATCTAGGGTATAGGTAGACAGAACTTTCCAATTGTTCCATCTCGCAGATTTTTCACCTTTTTTTGTAGTTGTTCAACACAGAACCATGAGCTTGGTAGGCCTGAACTGGCGACGGGCCATTATCTCAAAGACTTCTCCACCATCTAGAGTCGAGAATGCTTCCGGGTCTGTAACCCCTGTATCTTCGGACATCATGGCATCTGTCTCTGCATGAGCTCCGGATTCTGTGAATGCCTTGTCAAGACATCAGACTCTTGAATGCTGCTGCAACAATCAGGGCGTTCTTGACTAGGAGTGTTGCATTGCAGTCCGGGTTCATCCTGGCATTAAGGGACCGCTGTGATCTCATAAAACTCCAATCGCGTGGATGAGAAAGAACACATTCGGTGCTGCCACGGATGAATAGGCAGATTTCAGTACAAATCCCATATCTGCTTGATATGGGAAGTATGAAAATAGCTTCGCCTCCGGAGTGTCCGCATCATTGCACACTGACATCAACTCCTGTCCCGCCTTTTACATGGTATATCCAATCAGGGAAGAGCTCCGATTCTATGCCCACACATCACATATATGGGTTATGGATGTGAGACTGGCACAATCTCGGAATCTCGAAGCGATTGATCCATATCGCAGGGCAGAGAAGTCATGGTTTTGAAAACGAAAGAAAAACATGTCATAGTGCAGCTACCAACTTATTGTATCCCTATCAATGCAATGCATATTCCTGACATCTAGTTATGCTTTTGAAGGATGGGGTGTCTTCCTTGTCAGCTGTTTTTTCAGATGTCATAATAACATCCCGGCTTGCTGGGCGCTTAATCTGACCAAGCGCGGGTATAAACAAGACTGACAATGCCACTCGAAGTCAGGAGCATCCTCTGTTCCCTCTTCGGCTGTCGCAGCCATCTCATCTTTTATCTCGGCAGTGTACAAGTCCGATATCGGACCACACCTGTTGCGGACTGTAGGTATATTCTTCGCGTCGCGTCTTGTACTGCTTGCGCGCAAGCGTCGGGTTGGAGCGGGCGTCGGCGTCGGGTCGAAAGAACAAGATATAAATGATGAGAGACAGATAGCGCTAGCTTGATTCCCCAGGTTCGGATCTGCTGTACTGGCCGTTTTTCCTATTTCTAGTTCCTTTTCGGAGAGATGTTTTCTGTCTGAGGTCGACTGGTCAACTGTGAATTTTCCTTGAAAATAGCCCTACTTATCTTTAACTTTTTCGTCCGCAACTAGTTACTGCGATCGGGAGGTAATTTTTCGGCCGGGAGACAAGGATCGGTTTTCATGTGTCATCGTCCGTCCTGTCTCCCTGCCCCCGACCAATCACAGGTGAGCTATGTTCTAATACCTACTTTTCTCTAATTTTCTACCTAATTACCTATCTGATTCCTACCTAATTACCTATCTGATTCCTACCTAATTTCCTAATCGCCAGTACTGAGATCCTAACTTTGGGGATCAATTAAACGCTATCATAAAAATCATTTATTACAAGATAAACTTATTCTATTACAATTTTCCTTATATCTAATACATTGTCCGTTAATCACTCGCTAATTACCGTCACTAACTCTGCAACACAATCTTCGCCCGGATGGTGTACTGGCTAGTAGCCCCAGTGGGTCGTAGATGGACATGACCGCACTGAGCGCTTCTCTCTTCGTCGGCGCGCGTTTCTGTGCGCGAACTTCGGGCGGGACTCGTTCATTGATGTGTTGAACCCCAGTTGGTCTTCCTCGGCGTTCCAGACGAGCCCGAGGATCTTATTATCGGGCCCGTCTCCCCAGTGTTGGCAGCGTGTACTCGGCGTATCTCGCGATGGCGGTCTGGGCTTGCTCTTCGTCCTCGTAGCTGGCCACCAAGTCGTCCATGTAGTGGCTCTGGGTGATGGCTTCCAGCGCAAGTGGGTTTTCGTCGGCGTGTGCGCGCGCGTTGTAGTTGCGCACGAAGTGAGCCAGGAATGGTGAGCTCGCTGCGCCGAATATCATGCTGGCCATCTTGTAGTGTCGAGGAGGACTGTCTCTGTCTTCGCCCCGCCATAGGAATTGCTGCGCTGGCTGATCGTCTGGGCGGATCTTCACTCTCAGGAACATTTCTTGGATGTCTGCAGTGACGGCGATGGGTTTCTCTCGGAATCGAAACAAGATTCCCGGGAGAGACAGCAGCAGGTCGGGTCCCTCCAGCAGGTAGTCGTTGAGACAGACGCCATGACTCTTCGCCGCTGCGTCGAACACCAGCCTCCACTTGCCGGGCTTGTTAGGGTTCTGCACGGCGAAGTGAGGAGGTACCAGCAGACGGGGCTTGATTTTTCGGTCCCGTCGCACGGTACGGCGTAGCCTTTCTTCAGCAGATTTTCTATCTGCGCGGTGTATTCTGCGGCGAAGTCTGGGGATGCGTCCATCTTGTCTTCGATTTTTCTCAGGCGTCTAAGTGCAGCGTTGTAGCTCGGCGGCATGGATGGGTGATCGTCTCTCCACGGCAGCCCGACTTCATAACCAGTTGCGATCTTCTTGATAGATTTTTCGGCTATCTCGGTTGCTCGTTTGTCTGCGTCGCTCACGCGCGGTTCTCGCGCGACGCCGAGCGCTTCTATCTTGAAGTGATGCTCCACCAATTCGTGTAGTCGCGTGGTCGTGTGCGTCTTCTCTACTACGCGCCGATCGGGCTCGTAGATGTGCAGCACGTTCTCTCGCTGGTAGATGAAGCTGCGTGGTACTGTGCCGTGTAGCACCCAGCCAAGCTGCGTCTTCGATGCGGCCGGTTGATTCGGGCCGCCGACTCGAAGCTCCCTGGAGACTATGTGCTCCCAGTGGTCTGACCCCACTAGGATGCCTGGGCGTGCCGCTTCGTAGCACACTGCGTCTCGGTCTAGGTCTCGCAGGTGTTCGTGTGCCAGGACTGCTTCGGGTATCGCCTGTTGATGTAGGCGAAGATTCTTCATTGTTCTAGCGCGCAGCTCATGTAGCGCGCTCTCTTTTCGGCCTCGCACCTTGATGGACGAGCTTGCTGTTTCTCTTGCTGGTGCATGTTCACGCCGTGAAGGTGCAGCGGCTGCGTCGGACCCTCGGCGCCGATGTCTCGCGCCAGGTCTTCGTCGATGAGGGTGATCGTGGCTCCCTCGTCCAGCAGCGCGAAAGTATGTGCTTCGCCTCGCGGCCCAACCACAACGACCGGACACATTTTGAGTAGGACCGATCGTTGGTTGGTGGTGCTGCTGCGGGTCGCCACTGATAGTGCAGTCGCGTTGTCGGCAGGTGGCGTGTGCGATGCTCGCTGGCTCGGCGCAGGCTTCTCTTCGGGCTTGTACTCGTGGTGCAGTGTTGCATGATGTGGGCGGCGGCATTGTCCGACGCCGCAGCTCTTTGACTTGCAACTTGTGTAGCGATGTCTTCGCTGTATGCATTTGAAGCAGACTCTCTTCTCTCGTACTAAGTCCCACCGCTGATCGACTGTCAGTGCCTTGTAGGTTGGGCACTGTGTCAGCAGGTGAGATTGTCCGCAGCTGGGGCAGGCCTCTTGCTCTTCGGTGTTCTCGGTCACGACGGTGTAGACTGGTGGTGGTTTTCTTCGTGGTGGTGGTATTGGGGCAGGCCGGACTTCCCTCTTCATCGCTGCCGCTGGTGTGCTGCTGGCGGAAGGCGCATAAGTGTAGCGCAGCGCCCGGTCCGCCTCTCTCATAAGGAAGCGAGAGAGCAGCACTATCTCCGGATCTGAAGTCCCGTCGTGATCAGTCGCGTAGTCGCACCATCTTGACCGCAGGTGTGGGCTCAGCTTTTCTAGCACCTCTCTTGCCAGCAGTGGATTGAAGAGGTACCCGCGGCGATCTATTGTCTTGAGCACGCAGATCGTATTTTGTAGCTTGACTGCGAACGTGTTGAGATCTGTCGCTGAGGCGCCCGGTTTAGGCAGCTTCTTTAGGTCATCTAGGGCTCTGTCTATAATGACCTCAGGTCTTCCAAAAGTCTGTTCCAAAGTCTTCATTATCATGTTCGGATTAGTCGCCGTATGTAGCAAGGCGGCTACAGTGTCTCGCGCCTCGCCCCGAAGACAGCTTCTTAATCGTTGAATATTCTCTGCCGGCGAGACGTCGTACATCTTCGTAGTGTCCCTCATCGCAGCTTTGAAAGGTAGCCACTCGTTGGGAGCGCCACTGAATATCGGTAAGTCAGTGTGGCGCAAACGTGGCCTCGCCATTCTCTCTAGTGTTTCGGCCAATTGTTCTATGCCATTCTTCGAACGCGTCGGCGTAGGCGATCTTGCTCTCGCCTCAAATCTCAGTTGACGTTCCTCTCTTGCAGCACCCCGCTCCCCCCGTGGGGTGGGGAGGGGGTTGGATTTCAGCCAGTTATCGACGTCAACTGGCGGTCCCGCTGCAGCCTCGTCGGTTTCCTCTTGCAATGCAGTCACCTCCACGGCGAGCCTTTTTCTTATTAGTTCCGCTTCTAACTGAAGTTGTTGTTTTCTTATCTCGGTTAGTTTTTCAGCTGCTTCTAGCTCTGCCAATTGCGTCCGCAGCGCCACGCTGGTATTGGAGCGCTGCGAGCGCACTGATCGCGCAGGTGACGTCGGTCTTTCTCTCTCGGCCATAAGCAATCTGTCCCTTTCTTCAAGTTGTGTGACGCGCTCAGGTGGCGCCACCGCAGCTTGCTCCTCCCCCCTCCTTCGCCTCCTGTCCGGTGAGGTCGGAGGGTCCAGGGAGAGGCGTCTTTGCCGTTCCATCTCGACGCGTTGCGCCTCCCTAGCGCGTCTCTGCTCCTCTGCGTCGCCCTGGCTTCTCGTCAGGACCATTCTTAGGCGGCGCAGCGGCGTCCAGAGGGCACTGGTTCGGTTTTCCGGATCCGGCTCGAAGGACCAGCAATTGTTGCGGACTGTAGGTATTCTTCGTCGCGTCGTACTGCTTGCGCGCAGCGTCGGGTTGGAGCGGGCGTCGGGTGTCGGGCGAAAGAAACAAGATATAAATGATGAGAGACAGATAGCTAGCTTGATTCCCCAGGTTCGGATCTCCTGTACTGGCCGTTTTTCCTATTTTCAGTTCCTTTTCGGAGAGATGTTTTCTGTCTGAGGTCGACTGGTCAACTGTGTATTTTCCTTGAAAATAGCCCTACTTATCTTTAACTTTTTCGTCCGCAACTAGTTACTGCGATCGGGAGGTAATTTTTCGGCCGGGAGACAAGGATCGGTTTTCATGTGTCATCGTCCGTCCTTGTCTCCCTGCCCCCGACCAATCACAGGTGAGCTATGTTCTAATACCTATTTTTCTCGAATTTTCTACCTAATTACCTATCTAATTCCTACCTAATTTCCTATCTGATTCCTACCTAATTTCCTAATTGCCCTGAGATTTTTGGGGATCAATTAAACGCTATCATAAAAATCATTTATTACAAGATAAACTTAAACTAGTACAATTTTCCTTATCTCTAATACATTGTCCGTTAATCACCGCTAATTACCGTCACTAATTATCGTCACTAATTACTTCACTAATTATCACTTAATCACCGTACAGTTTGTGCTATCGCCGGCGTCCGTAACACGTATTATTTTGTGTTCCTCTGTTGTCTGAATTTGTAACACAAGTGCTTAAGGACTACTATCCTACGACTTAATCTAGGGTATAGGTAGACAGAACTTTCCAATTGTTCCATTCGCAGATTTTTCACACTCTTTTTGTAGTTGTTCAACACATAGGACCATGAGCTTGGTAGGCCTGAACTGGCGAGGGCCATTATCTCAAGACTTCTCCACATCTAGGAGTCGAGATGCTTCTCGGGTCTGTAACCCCTGTATCTTCGGACATCATGGCATCTTCTCTGCATGAGCTCCGGATTCTGTGAATGCCTTGTCAAGAACAGTCAGACTCTTGAATGCTGCTGCAACACATCAGGGCGTTCTTGACTAGGAGTGTTGCATTGCAGTCCGGGTTCATCCTGGCATTAAGGGACCGTGTGATCCTCATAAAACATCAATCGCGTGGATGAGAAAACACATTCGGTGCTGCACCGAGGTAATCGGCAGATTTCAGTACCTCCCATATTCTGATATGGAAAGTATGAAAGGAGCTTCCGCCTCCGGAGTGTCCGCATCATTGCACACGGACATCAACTCCTTCCCGCCTTTATACATGGTATATCCAATCAGGGAGGACTCCGATTCTTGCCCAACACATCACATATATGGTTATGGATGGACTGGCACAATCTCGGAATCTCGAAGCGATTGATCCTATCGCAGGGAGGGCAGAGGAATCATGTGTTTGAAAACGAAAAAAAACATGTCATAGGCAGCTACCACTTATTGTAGTCCTATCAGACTGCCAAGATGCATATTCTGACAATCTAGTATGCTTTGAGAGATGGGTGTCTTCCTTGTCAGCTGTTTTTCAGATTGTCATAATAAACATCCCGGCTTGCCTGGGCGCTTAATCTGACACTGTGTATAAACAAACTGACAATGCCACATCGAAGTCAGGAGCATCCTCTGTTTCCCTCTTCGGCTGTCGCAGCCATCTCATCTTTTATCTCGGCAGTGTAACCAGTCCGAGATCGAGACCACACCTTTGGGTTGATGGTTACCCTATAGGTCTTCCAATCTTCGTCCAGATTGTCAACCAATGTTTGCCCCAGGATATGCAAATACATCTTTGCTACGTCCGGTCTGCTGACCTTGGTTGATCCCTTTAATAACCATCTTCCTCAACTTAGTCAGATCAGTTATCTTGCCCCTTAGGTGCACAACAGGCTTCCCCTTCGCTTCAAACCATTCCGATGGATGCTGTGTCGGCATTTGTTGTTTGATTGCCCTGCAATTGATGGCCTGTTTGTTACTGACGAATTTAAGTGTCTGGACATCATGAAAATTAAAGTATTACCTCTGTTGACTCTGTTACTTAGTACTGTCGGGTCAACGTTTGAGAGTTGTGTGAATGAGGGTTTTTGCAAATGTAAAATCGCAATGTAAAATCGGCGTTACGTTGGCGCTGGTAACAACGAGTGGATTGTGTTCCATTTTGTCGTATCTTGTCATAATAGGTATTTGACTAATCTCGATATTAAACTCTAGCTAGTTTTGTAAGCATTCAAAGTTTCATGGGCAAGTCCATTTTTAAAGTTTATAATATTAAAATATTAATCATTGAACTACCCATACATTATACACAAACTTTTATTATAAAACCATGTACATAAACGACACATTTGATATAGACTACCAAACAAAATTTGCTAGACGCGCATACAAGATACTTGCGTGTGACGTCACACGCTTGTGGCCATTGTATAGAGCGTTTTTGGGCCTGCGTAAAATATTTGCTCTAAAGTGTGATATCTCAGGTAATTCAAATCAGAATCAAATAATTCTTTCAACAATGTTTCTTAATAGAGGGGTATTTCGATTAAACACAAAAATTAGTCAAATACCTATTATGAGTTACGTACAAAACGACCAATGTTGACAAAGTTGGACCTGACGTCAACGTAACGCCATCTATCGGATTTTGCTTTTGCAAAAACCCTCATTACTATGCCACGATGGCGCCAACGTTGGGACCAACGTGTACAAGTCGGTGAGAACTGAATCATTAGTTCTATAGTGCAAATAATGTGTACATAAAATCGTACTTTGTGCCTTAACGATATTAAGAACAATTTTATTATAGCTTATTATAAAGATTGTTTATTTTGATATAATAGACGTTATTAAGTAAGTGACATTTGTATTGCGTCCATATTGTTGGCTTTTGATCTCTGCGATATGAATTTTGCCATAGTAAAATATGAAAAGTAATATATCTGATACCTAATATAAAATGCATATATGTGAATACATTAAAACATGCACTTTGATTACCATCAATTGCAAGAGCATTTTCTCTCACAGGCAGTCTCAGAGTAATATTAAGCACTGCAGTAAACGCTTATTTAATGCAACTTTAATACATAAGTTCATAACAGGGTGTTTTCACCCTTAAAATAAATCTTAAAAAATCTAAAATACTGTCGGTTTCATATAAACTATTTTAAAAAGGATTTTTAGCAATTTCGAAGTTCTGGACTTTATGACATTGTTATCATGGTATCATTTACTATGGGCCTCGTTCACCATCTCCTAGTAATGTTTCAAGTAATTTACTCATCAATTTAAGTGGGTTTGGAGGAAACTGGTCCCTGGTCCGCGGTCTAGTAACATTTTAAATAATATTCAATACAAATACCAGGGGCCATTTTCTCCGAACCCACTTTAATTGACAAGAAATTACTTGGAACTTTACTCAGAGATGTGGTGAACGAGACCCTAAACCTTGTTGTTCACTCCAGGTTTCGAAGTATACTTTCTTATTTTACTATGACTTCATATTAGCTAATAGTTAAATTTAACTCTACATTTGAAATTATTTTCACACAAAGATTTTGGTTGACTGAGAAATGAAATTATTATTTTAATTAATTATTTATTATAATCCATACGCTTCTACGTTAACCTAACTACTGCTATCTTTATACAAGATCTGTATAAATGTGTTCCATTCTTGTAAGTATAAGTTCATACTATGTACTTTGTTAGAAACTGAGCTCAGAAGGTTACACGCATAGCCAACTACAACGAACTATCCGAATTTTTCAAAAAAATAACGAAGTGTCATAAAATCAATTGTATTATAATATTTTATGTATTTTAAATTACCATGTCAGTACATTGATTTTTCCGCCTGCATAATAATAGTTATATTAATCACCTGTTGAAGTTGAAAGTATAAATTTTCTTTTCTTAATTTATTGAATCAACAGAACATAACGTGTCTCTTTACTCACTTCACATTGGCAGAATTAAAGTGCCCAAGAGCATAGTCAAGCCAAAACAAATAATAAGGGGTTCATTTCAAATTGATGGCACCAGTTGGCAGCACTGTCTATGTGGTAGCCTTATTAACAGGACGAACTACGTTTCAAATTTTAATAGATGGCACCACCGCACAGTGGGACGGTTTCGGATTGGCGGACATTCGACTTTTTGTCACAAATCAAATTTTTCTTTTAGCGAATCGATAGCTCTAATTACGCGCGGCGACAGATAATGTGCCAGCACAAATTTCTGTAAATATTATACTGTGAACGAGAAATAAATTGAATATTAAAAAAAATGTATGGGGCGAAATCTTAAAATGCTCTATAAGTTTCAAGTCTTGGTAGATATGCAAAGTGATATTTTTGTAGGGTTAATTTAGAGGTGGTTTATATATAGAGGCCACATAACATCGTATTGCCCCGGACTTCCCGTTTTCTGATTTTATGCAGCTAAACTTAGGTACATTTTCAATTGTTTTCTTAAGGATTATTTTGAGTAACAACCCAAAATAGTTATGAAAAAACTATATGCAATACGTAATGAATCGTATTTTGGACTTAATTCATCATGAAGCAAACCATTACATCAGATAAAAGGTCATATAATAAAAAGAAAACGTGTAGGTTAAACTTAGTATTCAACATGTTTTTTATTACAACATTGATTTTTATTTCGCTAGCATAATTTTAACGATAAAGGTATTCATTCATTCATAACAATTGAATTATTCCTGTGTCGCTAGTATCACTTAGATTGCTTATATTTACAAATTCAGGTTCAGGAACATCTTGAGTTAGACTTGACTTATCTTGACTAGAAAGCATTAAAAATTCCTAGCTTCAGGAATGAGAGTCATCCTTGTGAGTTTGGCCATTCTTGGACGTAATATTGTAAGCTTAGGATCGGACGATAAAAGAAGATTATGCAAATATCCTCATTTGATGCATCCCTGGCTTAGTTTTCGGGAATGGTGTTCTCTATAGTTTCGAAATTCCTTGTTCCTTCTTGTTCTAAAGCTTCCTCAGAAAGTTTTCCGATGAGAATCAACCCAAAATGTTCAATGATTTCTGCTCCATGTACTTATAAGTATTTTACTGGGACGCTAGCAGGCATATAATACCACGGTATAATTTCACAAACAAGGCTGCCGTTATTCGACAAAACTGAAAAAATTTAGAAACATTTACACGTTCTCCACTTGATATAGTTTGCAGAATTACATGAAACCTTTAATTAAATATTCATCAATGCCTGGTACTGTAATACGTGCAGTAGTTTTACTATCACCAAAATTTTTTCTTGAGGAAGCTTCAGAAGCGAGAAACTAGGGAATTTCGAACTATAGAGAGCACCATTCCCGAAAACTAAGCAGGCATGCGGCAAATGAGGAATAAATTGCATAATCTTCTTTCGTCGATCCTAAGCTTCCAAATTACGTCCAAGAATGGCCCCAACTAACAAGGATGACTCTCATTTCCTGAAGCTTGGAATCTTTTAATGCTTACTAGTCAAGATAAGTCAAGTCTAATCAAGATGTTCCTGAACCTGAATTTTTAAATATAAGCAATCTAAGTTGATTTCACTAGCGACACAGAATAATTCAATTGTTATGAATGAATGCATATCTACCTTTATCGTTCTTAAACTTATGCTAGCGAAATAAAAATCAATGTTGTAATAAAAACATGTTGAATACTAAGTTTAACCTACACGTTTTCTTTTTATTTATATGACTTTATCTGATGTAATGGTTTGCTTCATGATGAATTAAGTCAAAATACGATTCATTACAGTAATTGCATATAGTTTTTATAACTATTTTGGGTTTGTTTACTCAAATAATCCTTAAGAAAAAATTGAAATGTACCTAAGTTTAGCTGCATAAATCAGAAAAACGGGGACAGTTCCGGGGCAATACTATGTATGTGGCTCTATATATAAACACCCATAAATTAACCCTACCAAATATCACTTTGATATCTACCAAGACTTGGAACTTATAGAGCATTTAAGATTTCGCCCCATACATTTTTTTTTAATATTCAATTTATCTCGTTCGAGTATAATATTTACAGAAAATTTGTGCTGACATTATCTGATCGCCGTAATTGAGCTATCGATTCGCAAAAAAGAAAAAATTTGATTTGCGACAAAAAAGTCGAATGTCCGCAAATCCGAAATCCGTCCCACTGTGCACCGTCGATGTGCATGTTCTTCTGGCTAGATGCTGCATCGAGGCTCAATCGAGTTTGTCTGCAAAAAGTCGTAATGTAGATGGGACCTAAGTGGTGCCACCAAAACGACTCTTTTTATATATACCGATAGATATGTTTGCACTGTACAAATACCTATACAGGTGTATCTGTGAACATTTACATCCCTTTAACCACGTGTTCTCTCAACCATTCTAAACAACATTTGTTCAACAACTTTTCCAAATTCTTCGAAAAAATTTTCGACTCCTCATACAAAATGACCAAGTCACGTGACCGACTTTGTATGGAAAGATGAAAATTTTTTAAGCGAATTTCAAAAGTCATAGAACAAATGTTGTTCAGAACGGTTGGTAGAAACGTGATTAAAGGATGTAAATGTTCACAAATACACCTGTATAGAAAGCCTTCTTGGGATATTATAATACCACTGTTTTCTTGTAAACTTTAAATCATTCACCAGAGCCCAATAGATGGCGTTACGTAGACGAATGATCCCCCTCCCAGACAGACGAGTGCGACCGGTAGCAGCAGTCGCCCCGGGGTCGAAGACCGCCCCAACAGCACCTTGTCGGAGGACTCCCCCTCCTGAAGCACGACACCGTGCCACAAGATGGCACGAGAAGCAGCCCGGGTAAAGGGTTTACCCCGTACACACCGAACCGCACCAAGGTGCGATGAATATCGGTTTCGGTTTTTCCTACGAGTTCAAATCATGAAGTTACGTACAAAACAACCACTGTGGACTGACGTCTAGGTACCGCCATCTATCGGATTTCTCATTTACAAAAAACGATAAAATTGGTTTACAATCTTTGTAACTTTACATTCTATATTCGGTGCCTTCAGAGTTAAATTCAGATGATATGTAATTAAAATAATAGGTTCTCAATTGTTTTATAGGCATTGTACAAAATAGTAAGTCTCTGCGTGCCTATACAGTTCAAATATTGTACCAGACCATTCTAAAATGTACTTTAGTTAGTAAGTGATTAATAATGCACGAAAGTACACAATATATTAAAAATAGTGTCTGATATTGTTTGTCCCAATTTACGAACGCAACCTTAATTTATAGGATAACTAAATATCCTGACTAGAAGTCCTGCAAGCAAGAATATTTAAGGAGGGTTACTACTGATCTCAATGTATTTATGTTGGACTGGCTTCGTCTTACAAAATTACATTATTTGTGCTTATTTGAAGAGCTACGGTGAGTGTACTGCGAGCGAACTGATAAGATAAAAAATGTATTCGAAATATCCTGGCTACTGTTTTCAGTAGGTATGAGCGCGGCGCCAAAATGGCGATTTAATGTAATGGGGCTATCGCGTGTTAAAATTCGTTCGATGGCGTACTGTCGGACTAGGACCAACTTCAACAGCGTTAGTTGCTTCATTGGTCAAATTGACAACACGTTAATAAAAATAACCAATGACCTTGTAGATAGATAGCCCGTAGCACGCCATCTAGCGATTTTTTCTACACGCGATAGTCCCCATTTGTTAGCAATCGCCAGTCCAACATCTTTATAGTGGTCAGTGAGAGCTTCCAATAAAGAAATTTAACGCAGGTCGACATGGCGTGGCGAGAAAAATGGCGCTTACAAGATTTACTAGTCAAAAACGTTTTCTAGTCAGGATATTTATTTTTAATATGTTATGTTGTGTTATAGTTAATTGTTTGCGAACTATGTGTAGGTATCATTATTTGTGTTTTATATATTTTTACGAGTTGGTAAATGATTCGTAAGAATGTATTTTACAAAGGTTTATTATGTGAATTCATTGGTATGTGCCTATCCCGACGATGTGATGAAATGACTTCAAATATATTTACCTTGTATACGTGCCTTGTAAAAGTGTAAGCGATTATTTTGTAATATATTTATAGACAATTTTATTTGTGTGTTATTTCCAAAGCCAACATTTTTATTTCTCGTTGCTAGGGGAACCCCTAGACGCCCAACAATGGCCGACAGCGAAGCTGCGAAGGCAGAAAGCCACCAACCCCCTGATTTCGGAATGATGTGATTTTAATAAGAAACCAATAAACATTAACTGAGAGTTTATTTTTCTTCAAAATATATACCACAATCTTAATAACATAATAATTAAATCTATATACGAATCGTATGTACAGTCTAACGCCCGCAGCTAAAATAAATATTAATACATCACGTATATACACAATCTATACAAAAGTGAATCGGAAACCAGTCATACATACGTAACACATATAGAAAAGGCTTTCTAAATTTACAGATACTGCGATTTTATTTGAAGAAAAGTTCGAAATTATTAGGTACTTTATAATTATTTTCTCAATTCTCAATTCTTTATTGCATACCATATGAAGTTACAAGTTCTGTTTTGTTTAATAATATTTCTGAATCATAGCGTACTTAGATACCCTTTTTATTCACTAGATATATGTATTATAAAAAACCGAAAACTGAAATGTATTCATGAAATGTAAATAAGTAAGTATGTAGTAGTGATGAATAAATAAAATATTAATGTAAATGTTACCAACTGTTTACCGATTCACTCTGTATTTTGTTACATTTAAATATTAAGATTAATAGAAGCCAAGAACATGAAAAAAAGATAAAATCAATCTTATTACTGTATGTATGGTATAATAACGATAACCCTAAGGACAAACAGTCAGCCACATATTATCATTTCATAGTAAAAATCTAGAACTCACTTCACTCACTCACTCACTTCAGACACAAGAACTTTGTGTGTGAGTTTCTAGATCTAACATAGGAAGAAAATGAAAATGTCATGAATTAATGATGGCATGATGGCGTCACTGGCGCCTTCACCCCTTATTGGTTAAAAACATGGGAACTCCATTAGGTCCCGAAAAATCCGCTTTCAAGACTTGAAGCATCATAATATTACGAAGTTAACTGTTATCCTTGTTTTATAAAATCTCGATCCTAGTTAAAGATGTTTACCAGACCAATGAATCGGAAGGGTTGTATCGATAAATCCACGTCGATCGTTTACGCGTTTTTAGGAACTATCAACCCATCCCATCACCGATTGGCCTGGTAACACTACTCCCGAGTAGGTATCTAGAATGTAACTTAGGCAGTGTAGGTGAAGTTTTCTTAGATATAATTTTATAATAGATATAATAGAACAAGCATGTGTATTGATGTAGGTAGAAGAAACAGAAGTACTTGCAGAGATTTTTTAATTTATAGCATGACCCAAAATAGCTAGAAAAATACCCCTGCGGGTCCATTTTCATAAAAAATAGACTAAATATTATCAGTATTTTAATATGAGGAAACCAACTGATAATATAGGTTTTCATTTATGATACAATGCCCTAGTCAATTGTATGATAATTCGAAACAGAACATCATCTTAAATTTTGAAAACACTGTATCTTTCATATTATTAACTATTGAAATAGTGAATTCATGCTTATTGATTAACATAGCTTAAAACAACTTACACTATTAAATAATAATAATTTTGTAAATACTTTTTATTCAGAGGGGTCTACAACGAAATCCAGTCCGTAACGAACGTGAAAAGACAAGCACAACGCATATGAATGAGATGGGATAAAGATTAGGTCATGAATTCTGTTCCATAGTAGACCCTCAGTTTCGGAACTTAGACTCGATTAGTTCTGTCAAAATACAATTGTTGAAGTATACAAAGGTATTTTACAAGTAACTATTAAATTTATAAAATTTAAATGTGATTGGTTGTTAAAATAACTTTACACCTGGTTAAGTTATTTGCATACTGCGATAATTTTGAACTGAAACATTTTTTATGTACCAACAACTGTTATCTGTAAGTCATAAACTACTTCAGCGTTAGTAGAGATCATGAAAAGAATACTTAACTCGACATTAAAATTTCTGCATTTTGTGCAGAAGCAATTTTAAAAAGCTTATTCTATTACAATTTTCTTATATCTAATACATTGTCCGTTAATCATCGCTAATTACCGTCACTAATTATCACTTAATCACCGTACAGTTTGTGCTATCGCCGGCGTCCGTAACAACACCTTTGGGTTTGATGGTTACCCTATAGGTCTTCCAATCTTCGTCCAGATTGTCAACCAATGTTTGCCCCAGGATATGCAAATACATCTTTGCTACGTCCCGGTCTAGCTGACCTTGGTTGATCCCTTTAATAACCATCTTCCTCAACTTAGTCAGATCAGTTATCTTGCCCCTTAGGTGCACAACAGGCTTCCCCTTCGCTTCAAACCATTCCGATGGATGCTGTGTCGGCATTTGTTGTTTGATTGCCCTGCATTGATGGCCTGTTTGTTACTGACGAATTTAAGTGTCTTGGACATCATGAAAATTAAAGTATTACCTCTGTTGACTCTGTTACTAGTACTGTCGGGTCAACGTTTGAGATGTTGTGTGAATGAGGGTTTTTGCAAATGTAAAATCGTAAAATCGCAAATGTAAAATCGGCGTTACGTTGGCGTCTGGTAAACAACGAGTGGATTGGTTCCATTTTGTCGTATCTTGTCTAATAGGGTATTTGACTAATCTCGATATTAAACTCTAGCTAGTTTTGTAAGCATTCAAAGTTCATGGGCAAGTCCATTTTTAAAGTTTATAATATTATAAAAATAATTATATCATTGAACTACCCATACATTATACACAAACTTTTATTATAAAACCATGTACATAAACGAAACATTTGATATAGCTACCAAACAAAATTTGCTAGACGCGCATACAAGATACTTGCGTGTGACGTCACACGCTTGTGGCCATTTGTATAGAGCGTTTTTGGGCCTGCGTAAAATATGTGCTCTTAAAGTTGTGATATCTCAGGTAATTCAAATCAGAATCAAATAATTCTTTCAACAATGTTTCTTAAATAGAGGGGTATTTCGATTAAACACAAAAAAATTAGTCAAATACCCTATTATGAAGTTACGTACAAAACGACCAATGTTGACAAAGTTGGACCTGACGTCAACGTAACGCCATCTATCGGATTTTGCTTTTGCAAAAACCCTCATTACTATGACCAACGATGGCGCCAACGTTGGGACCAACGTGTAAAGTCGGTGAGAACTGATCATTAGTTCCTAGTGCAAATAAATGTGTACATAAAATCGTACTTTGGTGCCTTAACGATATTAAGAACAATTTTATTATAAGCTTTATTATAGAAGATTGTTATTTTGATATAATATTGACGTTATTATAGTAAGTGACATTTGTATTGCGTCCATATTGTTTGGCTTTTGATCTCTGCGATATGAATTTTGCCATAGTAAAATATGAAAAGTATATATCTGATACCTAATATAAAATGCATATATGTGAAATACATTTAAAACATGCACTTTGATTTACCATCAATTGCAAGAGCAATTTTCTCTCACAGGCAGTCTCAGAGTAATATTAAGCACTGCAGTAAAACGCATTATTTAATGCAACTTTAATACATAAGTTCATAAACAGGGTGTTTTCACCCTTAAAATATGAAATCTTAAAAAATATCTAAAATACTGTCGGTTTCATATAAACTATTTTAAAAAGGATTTTTAGCAATTTCGAAGTTCTGGACTTTTATGACATTGTTATCATGGTATCATTTACTATGGGCCTCGTTCACCATCTCCTAGTAATGTTTCAAGTAATTTACTCATCAATTTAAGTGGGTTTGGAGGAAACTGGTCCCTGGTCCGCGGTCTAGTTAACATTTTAAATAATATTCAATACAAATACCAGGGGCCAATTTTCTCCGAACCCACTTTAATTGACAAGAAAATTACTTGGAACTTTACTCAGAGATGTGTGGTGAACGAGACCCTAAACCTTGTTGTTCACTACCAGGTTTCGAAGTATACTTTTCTTATTTTACTATGACTTCATATTAGCTAATAGTCAAATTTAACTCTAACATTTGAAACTTATTTTCACACAAAGATTTTGGTTGACTGAGTAATGAAATTATTATTTTTAATTAATATATTATTATAATCCATACGCTTCTACGTTAACCTAACTACTGCTATCTTTATAACAAGATCTGTATAAATGTGTTCCATTCTTGTAAGTATAAGTTCATACTATATGTTACTTTTGTTAGAAACTGAGCTCAGAAGGTTACACGCATAGCCAACTACAACGAAACTATCTCAATTTTCAAAAAAATAAACGAAAAAGTATCTTAAAATCAAATTGTATTATAATATTTTATGTATTTAAATTACCATGTCAGTACATTGATTTTTCCGCCTGCATAATAATAGTTATATTAAATCACCTGTTGAAGTTATTTTCTTTTCTTAATTTATTGAATCAACAGAACATAACGTGTCTCTTTACTCACTTGACATTGGCAGAATTAAAGTGCCTAAGAGCACAGTCTAAGCCAAAACAAAAAATAAGGGGTTCAAGTTCAAATTGATGGCACCAGTTGGCAGCACTGTCTATGTGGTAGCCATTATTAACAGGACGAACTACGTTCAAATTTTAATAGATGGCACCACCGTCGATGTGCATGTTCCCTGGCTAGATGCTGCATCGAGGCTCAATCGAGTTTGTCTGCAAAAAGTCGCAATGTAGATGGGACCCAAGTGGTGCCACCAAAACGACTCTTTTTATATATACCTATAGATATGTTTGCACTGTACAAATACCTATATAGAAAACCTTCTTGGGATATTTTAAGACCACTGGTTTTCTTGTAAACTTTAAATGATTCACCAAGAGCCCAATAGATGGCGTTACGTAGACGAATGATCCTACGAGTCCAATCATGAAGTTACGTACAAAACTACCAATGTAGACTGACGTCCTAGGTACCGCCATCTATCGGATTTCTCATTTACAAAAACAAATAAAATTAATTGGTTTACAATCTTTGTAACTTTACATTATATATTCACTGCCTTCAGAGTTAAATTCAGACGATATTGTAATTAAAATAATAGGTTCTCAATTGTTTTATAGGCATTGTACAAAATAGTAAGTCTCTTGCGTGCCTATACAGTTCAAATATTGTACCAGACCATTCTAAAATGTACCTTTTAGTTAGTTAAGTGATTAATAATGCACGAAAGTACACAATATATTAAAAATAGTGTCTGATATTGTTTTGTCCCAATTTACGAACGCAACCTTAATTTATAGGAGTAAACTAAATATCCTGACTAGAAGTCCTGCAAGCAAGAATATTTAAGGAGGTTTACTACTGATCTCAATGTATTTATGTTGGACTGGCTTTGTCTTACAAAATTACATTATTTGTGCTTATTTGAAGCGCCACGGTGAGTGTACTGCGAGCGAACTGATAAGATAACAAAGTATTCCAAATATCCTGGCTACTGTTTTCAGTAGGTATAAGAGCGGCGCCAAAATGGCGATTTAAATGTAATGGGGCTATCGCGTGTTAAAATTCGTTCGATGGCGTACTGTCGGACTAGGGACCAACTTCAACAGCGTTAGTTGCTTCATTGGTCATTGACGTTATGTCAATGACGTTAATAAAATAACCAATGACCTTGTAGATAGATAGCCCGTACAGCACGCCATCTACCGATTTTTTCTACACGCGATAGTCCCCATTTATTAGCAATCGCCAGTCCGACATCTTTATAGTGGTCAGTGATAACTTCCAATAAAGAAATTTAACGCAGGTCGACATGGCGTGGCGAGAAAAAAGGCGCTTACAAGATTTACTAGTCAAAAACGTTTTCTAGTCAGGATATTTATTTTTAATATGAGTTATATGTTGTGTAATAGTTAATTGTTTGCGAACTATGTGTAGGTATCATTATTTTGTGTTTTATATATTTTTACGAGTTAAATGATTCGTAAGAATGTATTTTACAAAGGTTTATTATGTGAATTCACTGGTATGTGCCTATCCCGACGATGTGATGAAATGACTTCAAAATATTATTTACCTTGTATACGTGCCTTGTAAAAGTGTAAGCGATTATTTTGTAAATATATTTATAGACAATTTTATTTTGTGTGTTATTTCCAAAGCCAAGGAGTTTTTATTTGTCGTTGCTAGGGGAACCCCTAGACGCCCAACAATGGCCGACAGCGAAGGCAGAAAAGCCACCAACCCCCTGATTTCGGAATGATGTGATTTTAATAAGAAAACCAATAAACATTAACTGAGAGTTTATTTTTCTTCAAAAATATATACCACAATCTTAATAACAATAATAATTAAATCTATATACGAATCGTATGTACAGTCTAACTTCCGCAGCTAAAAATAAATATTAATACATCACGTATTCACGTATATACACAAGCTACACAAAAGTGAATCGGAAACCAGTACATAGGGACCATTCAAGTATTACGTAAGCAGATTTTTTGGGAAATTTAACCCCCCTCCCCCCATTGTCAGCAAAAATTGACGATAAAATATACTTTTTCTTCCTGAATTTACCGAAAGTAAGCAAAGCCAAGACCCCCCCTCCCCCCATCGATGCTTACGTAATACTTGAATGGTCCCATACGTAACACATCCGACTTCTGTCTTAATATAGATAAGACTATGAATTTATAGATACTGCGACTTTATTTGAAGCAAAATTGGAAATTATTACTTTAATAATTATTAGGTAATTTTATAATTATTTTCTGTTTTGTAATATATTTCTGAATCATAGCGTACGGTGTACTTAGATGCCCTTTTCATTGACTAGGTATATTAAAAAAAACCGAAAACTGAAATGTATTCAAAAAATATAAATAAATAGGTAGTACATAAAATATAAATGTTACCAACTGTTTACCGATTCACCCTGTATTTTGTTACATTTAAATATTAAGATTAATAGAAGCCAAGAACATGAAAAAAAAAAGAATAAAATCAATCTTATTACTGTATGTATGGTATAATAACGATAACCCTAAGGACAAACAGTCAGCCACATATTATCAATTCATGGTAAAAAATCTAGAACTCACTTCACTCATTCACTTCAGACAAAAGAACTTTGTGTGTGAGTGTTCTAGATCTAACGTAGGAAGAAAATGAAAATGTCATGAAATTAATGGCATGATGGCGTCACTGGGCCTTCACCCCCATTGGTTAAAAAACATGGGAACTTCATTAGGTCCCGAAAAATCCGCTTTCAAGACTTGAAGCATCATAATATTACGAAGTTAACTGTTATCCTTGTTTTATAAAATCTCGATCCTAGTTAAGGATGTTTACCAGACCAATGAATCGGAAGGGTGTATCGATAAATCCACGTCGATCGTTTTACGGGTTTTTAGGAACTATCAACCCATCACCATCAACCGATTGGCCTGGTAACACTACTCCCGAGTAGGTATCTAGAATGTATAACTTAGGCAGTGTAGGTGAAGTTTTCTTAGATATAATTATAATAGAACAAGCATGTGTATTGATGTGGGTAGAAGAAACAGAAGTACTTGCAGAGATTTTTGAATTTATAGCATGACCCAAAATAGCTAGGAAAATACCCCTGGGGGTCCATTTTCATAAAAAATAGAGTATTATCAGTATTTTAATATGAGGTTATATACCAACTGATAATATAGGTTTTTTTTTTTATGATACAATGCCCTAGTCAATTGTATGATAATTCGAAACAGAACATCATATCTCTTAAATTTTGAAACACACTATCTTTCATATTATTAACTATTGAAATAGTGAATTCAGTGCTTATTGATTAACATAGCTTAAAACAACTTACACTATTAAATAAATAATAATTTTGTAAATACTTTTTATTCAGAGGGTCTACAACGAAATCCAGTCCGTAACAAACGTGATATTCTTGTCGCATCCAATTAAAAGAGATGCAGATAGGGATAAAGATTAGGTCATGAATTCTGTTCCATAGTAGACCCTCAGTTTTCGGAACTTAGACTCGATAATTTCTGTCAAAATACAATTGTTCAAGTATACAAAGGTATTTTACAAGTAATAGTTACTTGTTTTATTTAAAATTTATAAAATTTAAATGTGATTGGTTGTAAAATTCAATTTTACACCTGGTTAAGTTATTTGCATTCTGCGATAATTTTGAACTGAAATATTTTTTTATGTACCAACAACCGTTATCTGTAAGTCATAAACTACTTCAGCGTTAATAGAGATCATGAAAATAATACTTAACTGGACATTAAAATTTCTGCATTTTGTGCAGAAGCAATTTTAAAAAGCTTATTCAATAAAATTCATATTATAAGGAATCAAAATACCTGACTCCTATTTAAGTAGAACAAATGCAATTTGATAAAGTTTAAATTTTGTACGACAAAAGAACATTACTTCTTATAAAGCCACGTCGTTCATAGCCATTAAGTGTTGTTTCATTAGCATATGAGCATAAATGCTGGTTTATGTGTTTGCATACTATTGGCTCGGCAAAGGGTATAAGAATTTCCGTTATCAGTTTTATATTATTTTTGTTTAATGCTCAGATATTACCATATTGTGTCATCTCCCCTCTCATGACAGGTGTTTGTCCATTAACAAACAATTGTTTACTAAATCCAGCAAAATGTAAGATTTAAGATCCATTTGTGATCTTTCTTAATATAGTGCTCATATGCCAGAGGCATAGACCAAAACCCTAAGCAAGACTAAATATAAGAAAAAAGCCTACACAATCAGTCAAGCGTCGTGGACGTCGATGGTGCAACCATCTACATTCTAAGGCAACGGACATACACTTCAGGGCTTGTTGTAGAGCCGGCGGTAGCTCACCCCGCTGTCGCAGAACTCATTCATGATTATCCTGCATAGGAACAAATGGAAGACTACTATTAGGACTATAATGGAAACCCAGAACAACGGGTTAAGGCCTCCTAAGCTGTGGCCATGTTTGTGCATCGCTATGACATGGTGTTCGTGAGCTGGTGCTTCTACCACCTCCCTGACATGGATTGTATGTCTCAAATCTTCCATGTGCTGCTTGTCTGCTGTCACATATAATATAGCTGTCAAAGGTTCAGTCAATTTTACTGGGAAGTACTTTCTATATGGTCCCAATTGGACTGGGGAGTCTAAGCACCCAGCATCACAGGCATAGTAAGTCTTGTCAGACCGATCTAGTGCAACAAAGATAGCAGCTTTGTTGTCCTCCTGGACTATGACACTGATATTGACATGCGTCATGTTGCCATAGTTCAAACGGCGGAAAAGAAAGTCTCTGTGAAGCTTTGAAGGGTGAATGTTGTATTCTAAGTGCTGGTTGCTAAAGCGTAGACTGCCGAAACTTAGGATCATAGCTTGGTTTACTCCACTTGCACCTGCATTCATGAGTTTATAGCACCCATGCTTTTCTAGTGTCAAGAGCCACACACTGGCAACAGCATTTAAGTTGTTAAGTGAATTGAGTGGTTTCCATAAGTTAAGTGCATCCAAAGTAGAATGCCCTCCATAACAACCTTCTGCATATGTCAACGTTCTGAGTATGTCTGATCTTGTTTGAGGCTTAATATGTTCTTCGTGCTCCAAGCTGCGCACTTGAGAAAGGATGGCATATATTGTAGCATTTATCCGGTCACCGTTAATGATTCCCTCAGCTTTTGAATCTGAAATGTAAAATCCTGTGTCCCAGAGACCTTGCCATACTCGGGAATGATTCTCTTTCAATTTTCGGACAGCTGCTGTATCTGATGTTAGGCCTATGACTTTATCCATTTCCTCTATAGCTTTCTTCTCTACAATGTCCTTGTTTTTTGCATAATCAGACTTTTTGATCGGATTGCTATATTGCACGGTTGTATATATCAGAATATCCAGTGCATCCCGAGCGTCAACTTGGATTGTGTTGCCCATTTTCCTTGTCACAACTGAAGCAACAATCACGTTCTCACTTTCTGGTATTGGGATCATTCCGGTGACAACTTCGTATTCCTTAGCATCAACCCCTTGGTGCAACTTCACCGTTTGCTTCACAGAAGTTGGCCAGTCGGAGACTCTTGGGGTAGTCAGTCGTAAAATTTTACCAGCATTTGTAGGGTTGTTGATCAAAATTTCTTGAACAAACAATGATGGTATCGTCCTATGAGCATAATATTGATAACTGATGTGAATACCAGTATTACTGCATTGGAATCTGTGAATTATTCCTTTTTTGTACTCTGCTACAGTGAATTCCTTCATTTCATAGTCATCTATAATGTACAATGGATGGTAGTATACTGGCAAAGATAGTGTTCGCCCATACTTGATATTCAAGTGTGAGTCATGTTCCAGGGCTAGGCCTAGCAAGCCGTTACCAACATAAGGCACATAGTTGTGGCTGAGTGTCGAAAGAGTAGCCGTGGTTTCCTGTCTTAAGTACGCGTCGTAATCCTGTAAGGCGTCGTCGAAGGGCTTTAGGAAGCTTCTCTGGCACATATTCTGGTGACTAGAGACGCTCTCCGGGCTGAAGAGCCAGTTCATGATACTGGGGCCTAAATAGAGTATGAAAAATATGAAGAAGAGACATATTATTACTAGTTTCTTCCTCGTCATCGGCCCGTCGGCGATTCTGTTGACGCGCCGTAGAAATTCGCCGGCGCGGCGACTCATGTCTGTGAACTCGCCCCCGACTCTATCCATCACACTTTTAAACAATTCTCGATGTCCAAATTCAAGTGAGATCAACTGTTATTGTCATTGTAATCATCAATAAACAGCAGAATTTGTTATCACAACAATATGCAACACTGAGCGTAAAGGTTAAGTTTCACTCGAGCTGTTTGTTAGATGCAGGAGCTTTGTAGGCTTACAAAGATTGTGTTGTAGGATAGTACAGAAACTTTCTTGATAAGAAATAATCTAATCACTGAACACAAATTCGCAACAATCGAAAGGTGGTGAAAAATTATTTTCAAACGTCACGCGTATGTCACATGAAATGAATGTAAAATTGAATGAATGATAGTTGCTGTCATTTTATACTCTACATTCACTCTTTAAAAACAAAATTAAATAGTCTATGGTCATATGTACTTCGAAATCAAATCAGCATTTCATTTCCGGTTGACATATTGCCAATATAAAATTGTATACTATTGAATTTATTTACACATGTAAAAACACCCTAACCACCCGGTTTTAAAGTTTCCCATTTTAAAGACGGAAACTAGAAAGAAGAAGGGGACCAAGGTTGGGGAACAAACAGGCCTAACACTTATTTATCAACCAATACTTGTTGGTGTGGGAATCGAACCCGAGAACTTAAGGTCTCAACCGCCGCAGCGCCTAAGTCTTATACTAGAGTTAATTTGGTT
Organism: Cnaphalocrocis medinalis; assembly: GCA_014851415.1. Taxonomy (NCBI): domain Eukaryota; kingdom Metazoa; phylum Arthropoda; class Insecta; order Lepidoptera; family Crambidae; genus Cnaphalocrocis; species Cnaphalocrocis medinalis. Next base: position 13,004,585 of record CM026295.1, read on the forward strand.
AGATTAAATTTTTAAGTCTAACCACTTTAAAAGACTGCATTCGCAGGCAGACGGTCAGATGAGTCACCTGATGGTATTCGATCATTGCCAACTAGGGACACTCGCAGTGGAGTGCGCTGCCAATCTTTTAACGTTCCTTCTCCCCCGATTGGGTCTACGGTACCCGGTCAGTTGGTGAAGCGAAATAAGTAGCACAAGCGCTGCTTCACAACGGTTTTCTGTGAGGTAGTAATTACATTGTGGGAATTGATAATCCGAAAAAATACTAAACAGTATATTGCATGTCATAAAACTGTCTTAACGTCGTAAGGCCCATAAGCCTTTTAAAAGGCATAAAACTATTGATTTTCCATTGTCTGCTGTCTGGGCGTTACGACGTTAAAGCTTAACCCGAAACACACTTTAAAATGGGTGGTTCACAACAAAACAACATTTAGATAATACTACATTTATTTCTTAAAATATCTATTACAAAATCAATATGGAATTATCACAACAGTCTAACCAGTTCTCTAAAACATTTAAAACACTTTACAAAGAGCACCAAAGTATATGTTTATAAATAGAAAATACACACTAACCAAAGAAAATCATTATAAAAATCAGAAAAGATAATATTTGAACACAATTTTATCTAATGGAATATAAAATGGAAGAGATTCAGTACATAAATTCGTAAAAATACACTAACATATAAAATTTCCAAAAAAGAATAGAATATAAAAATATGACTTATTGCTTATTATGAATCCATATTAAGGCACATTCATTTTTTTCAATGAACATTTGGTAGGAACCCTAAAAGAAATAATATAATTTATAAAATGTATAAATAATGAAAAAGATTTATGAAGGAATGTAATTCTAAGTCCACACGACATAATTTTAAAATGAAGAATAAATAAATTATTATTTTGACCTATGATCAACATTTATTCACAACATTTAATACCAATTGTAATAATAAAACATCACACCAAACAGTAACATAAAATGAATTGAATTAAGATTATTAGGAATATAGCGGTAACACACATTATATAAAAATATTAATGTTTACATTTTTGAAAACAGAATCGCCTTCACTAAAACAGTCTTAACTAATTACGAAGGAATAAATTTTAATTAAAAAAATGGAATTTTGTAATACTGCTATAAAAACACAAGGCAATAAATATCATATCCTACTACGTACACAAAATAAGATATCATCTCTATCGTGTAAATACACTCATTTGCATATAAACGTAGAGCGACAGGTTTCCCTTCTGAATATCAATATTCATAATAGCACAAGGCGAATACTTACTATTGTTCGAACACTGTGCTATATTCGCGAATGTACATACATATTTCGTTAGTGATCGGAAATTCAGGCGCTTATTTACCCAAACTTATTTTTTACTTTGCATTTTATAAAGATTACTATTGATATGCCTTTTTGGATCCCGCATGAAGAATTGCTAACAGGTCCTTTTGTTAATAAAATAGTTTACCTATTTGTAAATATTTCAAAGAAACCAATTATACAATTGAATTATTCACCTATTTGACTTAATTTAATTTAGAAAGCCGTATCCATATAAATAAACCTTTAGAGCTACAAAAATATAGTTTGAGTAAATAGACCCCCCAATTTCCGTTACCATCTTGGGTTGAAATTGCAAATCTTGGGTATGTACAAATTTAATAATTTACGGCTAAATAAATATTATTTAATCTGACTAATTGCTTAGTCTGTAATGGCGACCACTTTAAGATTGAACATTTGTTTTATTAGCTAAATTAGATTTACTAAGACTTACTAAAGTAACTTTCACCTCTGAGATGAATTACTACTGAAAAATACCACTTATAAGGGCGGAAATTGGTTTTTACTTGAATTCTTCCGCAAAAAAATTGCTAAATGTTGGCAGAATAGAGATAGGGAATACGACAGTCAGTTGAGATACTTTTTGTAGTATTTTTTTATAAAATTTTATGACATGAACTTGAGACGTAAATATTTCTTATTTAATCACAACATACATTTAATTTAAATTTATCTAATATCAATATTTTATAAGAAACAAGTATAAACTGGGTTTCAGGTATTTCTTTATATTTTTAACGTCATTCTGAAATGCACAATGGAGGATTTGATATCCCTATCTTTGTAAAACATAAAAGAATTAAGAACACAAACGGATGCATACGAAAAGCGACCTTGTTACAAACTGAATAAAGATATTTAATCGAGACATCCGAATTGTGCCTACCTAATCGTACCTATTGGGTATTCCCTTAGTCCTGGTCGACTGGTCTCCAGTCGCGGTCGTTGCGAAGCAGAACTATTTCCTCTTCAGAGTCCGTCTCCGAAGGCGGTATTTCTTCTTCGTCGAAATATGGTTTACGGACTATTTCTGAAATTATATTAATTTATTAATGCTGGTATTTACACAAAATAACCTAACCCAAGTAAATAATGCACTTTTGGTAGAACAGCCACCCGGTATGTGGAAGCTTGTGGCTTCAAGTCCCATCTCAAAACTCTGATGATTTAGATAATTGGGATTTTGACTAACATTTTTTAATGTGTTTAATCAAAAGACGCCTCAATTCAAGAAACATCGTTGAAAGAATCACTTGATTCTCATTTGAATTACCCGAGATATCACAACTTTAAGAGCACATATTTTGGGCAAGCCCAAAAACGCTCTATACAAATCGCTATTGAATTGTGACGTCACAACTCACACTTCTGTGTGCGCGTCTAGTAAATTTTGTTGGTAGCTTTAACAAATGTTTCGTTTAGTACATAGTTTATTATTTTTATGTGTTATGTGTGGGCTTGTGTCAATGATATAATTATGACAGACAGACAGACAGACAGACAGACAGACAGACAGACAGACAGACAGACAGACAGACAGACAGACAGACAGACAGACAGACAGACAGACAGACAGACAGACAGACAGACAGACAGACAGACAGACAGACAGACAGACAGACAGACAGACAGACAGACAGACAGACAGACAGACAGACAGACAGACAGACAGACAGACAGACAGACAGACAGACAGACAGACAGACAGACAGACAGACAGACAGACAGACAGACAGACAGACAGACAGACAGACAGACAGACAGACAGACAGACAGACAGACAGACAGACAGACAGACAGACAGACAGACAGACAGACAGACAGACAGACAGACAGACAGACAGACAGACAGACAGACAGACAGACAGACAGACAGACAGACAGAGTTACTTTCGCATTTATAATATAGTTTAAGTAAATAGACTTCCGTTACTATGTTGGGTTGAAATTGCAAATCTTGGGTATGTACAAATTAATAATTTACGGCTAAATAAATATTATTTAATCTGACTAATTGCTTAGTCTGTAATGGCGACCACTTTAAGATTGAACATTTGTTTATAGCTAAATTAGATTTACTAAGACTTACTAAAGTAACTTTCACCTCTGAGATGAATTACTACTGAAAAATACCACTTATAAGGGCGGAAATTGGTTTTTACTTGAATTCTTCCGCAAAAAAATTGCTAAATGTTGGCAGAATAGAGATAGGGAATACGACAGTCAGTTGAGATACTTTTTGTAGTATTTTTTATAAAATTTTATGACATGAACTTGAGACGTAAATATTTCTTATTTAATCACAACATACATTTAATTTAAATTTATCTAATATCAATATTTTATAAGAAACAAGTATAAACTGGGTTTCAGGTATTTCTTTATATTTTTAACTGAAAATTGTGGCTATTGTTCTTATTTACCAATATTTTGGTAAAGTATCAATATTTTTTACTACATCGATATTAGTCAACTACCCTATTTACACCACCTTGGAATACCACTCACAGTTGTTTTTCTTTTTATTGATATTGGTAGCAGACGAGAAGGCGGATCACGTGATGGTAAGCAATTGCCGCCGCTCATGGACACTTGCAACACCAGTGGAGTTACAAGTGCGCTGCCAACCTTTATCCCCTTCCCCCCCGAGTGGGCCTCCGGTACCCTCACTCACCCGGCGAAACACAGCACAGGGGCTGCTTCACGCCGGTTTTCTGTGAGGCAGTGGTATCACTCCGGTCGAGCCGGCCCATTCATGCCGAAGCGTGGCTCTCCCACAGTTACCACTTGCAGTTGTATTCCGCAAACTCATCCAATTAAGAGAACCATAACAATTAAACGGTAAAATAATAAAAGAAACAATGTTATTTAGCGCCGTTCGCTTTTTTTTACATTATAGCGGACAAACGAGCAGACGGCTCACCTGATGGCTTCCGCAAAAAATCCCGTGTCATGTTTTACACCCGACAGTAACAGCTTGTCAACCATATTTTTTTAAGGAGTGCGTTCGGAAACGCCAATATATTATAAACATTTTTTTTCCCAGGGGAAATTATCATGGCCTTCACCTTGCCACATGTGGGGGACAAGGTGGTGTGTGGGACTCTAACCCCAACTAAAACCCCTGGGGTGTCCATCTCAGCGCAATCGCGGTCGGATACCCCACAGCCAGACTGGACTGGACAGCCCTTCCCAAATGCGCGACCTACCAGGACACCTAGTAGGATTTTTTTCCCTCGCGGAGTCGTGATACTGAGCAAGCCACTCCCCAGTAGTGGCTTGCTCACGTACTCCGAAGCCCGTTTAGTGCCTTTTACGACAGGCCGGGAATACCTTGGCAGTATTCTTAACGCCCCTAGCCACAGGGCACGATATATATTATAAACATAGCGTAACCACTAAATCAAAGGCGTGAGGTCTGACCGGTAATATAAATGATGTTGGGGTCCTCCTGCATGTTGATCTCGCTGAACTGTCCCCCGCGGAGCCGCTCGGACGCGATGCGCTGCAGCACCACGTCCTTGTGCTTCACTACGTTCTCCACCACGCGCCACGTCAGCACCTGATAATAATAAATTCACACAACATCTCCTACATTGACCTGACTCCGTTTAAGTAGCTTAAGCACTTGTGTTACAGATATCAGACAACAGAGGATCACAATATTTTTTTATTTGGCCTATACTGTCCCACTGCTGGGCAAAGGCCTCCCCCAAATCCCTCCACCGATACCTATCTAATGCCATTTGCTGCCAATCGCGTGCAAAACTGTTGAGGTCATCAGCCCATCGCTTTTTGGATCCCAAATATAATACTTAAATACATATATAACACCCAGACACTGAACAAACAAGTGTTCATCACACGAATGTTTGTCCAGGGTGGGGATCGAACCCACGACCTTTGGCGTATGAGGCAGGGTCACTACCATTGCGCCAACCGGCCAGTCAACCTGATCAAAATTAATATTTTTTAATATTTACGACTGCTCCAAAGAATAAAGTCCGATTTGCAATATGTTTAATATAGGATATCGGACTTTCTGCTTTAAAGAAAAAGTTCGATTTGCAATATGTTTAATATAGGAGAGCGGACTTTCTGCTCCAAAGAATAAAGTCAAATTTGCATTATGTTTAATATAGGAGATCGGACTTTCTGCTCCAAAGAATACAGTCCGATTTGCAACATGTTTAATATATGAGATCGGACTTTCTGGCCCAAAGAATAAAGTCCAATTTGCATTATATTTAATATAGGAGATAGGACTTTCTGGCCCAAAGAATAAAGTCCGATTTGCAATATGTTTAATATAAGAGATCGGACTTTCTGCTCTAAAGAATAAAGTCCGATTTACTGTTATTAAACCCAGCCCAGCCTGGTGGATTCGCGGTCTTTTGTTTCGGATCGTTAATGTAGCGGGATAAGCGCGTTTGTGTGTGTGTAGTTTTCTCTTCCTGTGTGGTTGGTCTCTCAGTGTGTGAGTGTGTATGTCTGTCTCTGTCTGTGTGGTTGTCTCTCAGTGTGTGAGTGTGTATGTCTGTCTCTGTTTGTGTGTGTGTGTGTGTGGTGTTTGTGGTTGTCTCTCTGTGTGTGTGTGTGTGTTGTCTCTATCTGTGTGTGTGTGTGTATGTCTCTTGTATATGTATGTCTCTTGTGTGTTTGTGTGTGTGGTGTGTGTGTCTCTCTGTGTGTGTCTCTGTGTGTTTTCTCTATCTGTGTGTGTGTGTGTGTGTATGTATGTCTCTCTGTGTGTATGTATTTCTCTTTTGTGTGTATGTCTCTGTGTGTGCGAACGTCTCTGTGTTGTGTGCGTACGTCTCTGTCTGTGTGTGTGTGTGTGTGTGTGTATGTCACTGTGTGTGTATACCTGGTCCCGGTAGTTGTGGCAGCTGACGAGCAGCCGGTACTCGCCGGGCGGCAGCAGCAGCCGGAAGAAGGCCATGTTCCTGGTGACGTGGAACTGCCTCTTGACGCCCTCCACGCTGACGCTGGCCTCGCGCATCGGCATGCCCTCCTCGTTCTTTATGTACCCTACTATGCCTGTATTAATAAAGATAAAGTTAAAAAAAATATTGAAGGGGTAACAATGACGAAACTAGCGCCGCCAATCTGTTTACACTGACTGTAGCGACATTATGATATTTTTTAAGAAAGTAACAACGGCTGCGCTTGGGGTTCGATCCCCGGGCCGGGCCAAAATTTGTACCCGAGTTTTTCGGTTCAGAAATTCTCAATTTTAACCCGAAATCTCGAAGTTGCCGGTCTTGTGCCCCCGTGGCTCGGAAAGCACGTTAAGCCGTTGGTCCTGCACACTGGTGTCCCATCGAATTAAGAGGGTAAGGGAATAGAGAGTGCACCTGTGTTTTCACACACACTTGAGCACTATAATATATCCTGCGTACATGGCTGATCTGCCGATCTGAAGCCGCCGATCTGCCGATCTGAAGCCGCCGTAGTCGAATATCGGTAGGAGGATTTATTTTATATGGACCTCAGTTCTCCATCTAGCGGATCACAGTACGCCATTTAGCGGATGTTTTACACACAATAATCCTCGCTGTATTTTCATCTCACCAGTGCTGGCTAGCTCCACGAAGTGCATGATGCCCATGAGGTTGTGCCGCCACACCGTGGCGATGTCCGCTTGGGCCGGCATGCGGCAGCAGCTCAGGCCCGCGGATACCACCGGCGTACTGTACTTCTCCAGGAGCGCGTCGATTAGCAGCCCGTGGATCTACAAAGAAGAATACATCAGAATATGTAAATTACTAGCTAGATATCTGTTACCCGCGTCCGCGTGGAATAGTATGTTTGGGTAGCGCTTTTAAATATTTAATTATTTACACCCCCCCCCCCCCCCTTAACCCCTTACAACCCTTTTCGCAATAAAAAGTAGCCTATGTCCTTTCTCAGGGTCAAGAAAATTTCATTCAAATCCGTTCAGTAGTTTTGGCGTAAAAGAGTAACACACAGACAGACAAAATTATTTTCGCATTTATAATATAGTTAGGATTGAATAAAAAGTAAATTGTGCGTACTATTAGTTCTTAATACGTTCAGTTAGTTTAATTGGTAGAGGCTGTCCCCGGCGCGGAACTCCGCCACGTCCGGGAACTGGTTCTCCAGCTCCGAGAGCGCCTACACCTCCAGTGAGTGAGTGAGTGTGAGTGTTGATGATGTGAGTCACCTGGTCAGTGAGCTTGAGCTGGTGCAGCAGCATGGTGGCGAGGCTGTCCCCGGCGCGGAACTCCGCCACGTCCGGGAACTGGTTCTCCAGCTCCGAGAGCGCCTACACCTCCAGTGAGTGAGTGAGTGTGAGTGTTGATGATGTGAGTCACCTGGTCAGTGAGCTTGAGCTGGTGCAGCAGCATGGTGGCGAGGCTGTCCCCGGCGCGGAACTCCGCCACGTCCGGGAACTGGTTCTCCAGCTCCGAGAGCGCCTACACCTCCAGTGAGTGAGTGAGTGTGAGTGTTGATGATGTGAGTCACCTGGTCAGTGAGCTTGAGCTGGTGCAGCAGCATGGTGGCGAGGCTGTCCCCGGCGCGGAACTCCGCCACGTCCGGGAACTGGTTCTCCAGCTCCGAGAGCGCCTCGTACACCTCCAGGCTGCTGTGGTACTTGGTGCCGATCACGTTGTCCAGGATGCTGGGAACAGACTTACAGTCTATACTCTGATTTTTAATCATGTGGAGTAAACTGACAGATGCAAATGTCAAGTTTCAATACATTTTGACATTTTGCATCTGTCAAATAGATTGATGATGTATGGGGATGACACATTGACATCTGTCAGTTTAGAACTGAGTAGAACAGAGTAGAACTGAGGTCCATCTATAAGGTGGTTTGGTTATTTTTGATATGAGACGTCAAAATGTCCTATGAAATCTGCTCAAGTAATACTTTTTAGCGGATTTTAGTCTCCATTACAATTGATTATTGAATACTAATATGTTCATCAGCCGGGCTAACATGCGCACCACGAGATAATTTGTCGACACTTGTATTTTGTCGGCGCAAGTTGCGTCTCGCTCATCTGACTGAGCGATGAGCGGGATAGTAGGATGCGCTCTCGCGAACGAGAGTCGACAAAATTTTGTCGCGGTGCGCATGTTAGGCCTACAGGTCAGTTTTAATTTAGCAATTTTTTTCATACTAGCGGCGACAAACGAGCAAGCGGGTCATGTTGGAAAGTAATCAACGCCGGCCATGAATATCTGCGAGATCAGAGAAGTCGCTGATGCGTTATAATGTATAAAAATACTTACCACAAATATTCAACTTCAGGTCTAAGCATGAAATTAGGTAATACATATAAATACATGAACTCCTCAATAACTTGTATTAACAAAAAAACGAATACGGTAAATAATGTATGGGTATTTTAATATTACTAGATAATTTTTTATATAACAAGCAGTGTCAAACTAAAGCTACGAGTATTTGTACAGTGGCCAGCACATCAAGTTACTACAATCTGTCAAATTTCCTCAGTTGATATTGAACCAAACACGTTTGACATAAAAGTGAGGTTCGATTGAAGAAATTTGACAGATTGTAGTAACTTGATGTGCTGGCCACCGTACACAAAGCAAACGGGCAAATTGGTCGATAAGTCGGTCGTTAGCCCGAAAGTAGGCTTTCCCACTCCTACTGGACAGATATCTATTCATCATATTGTCATATCTATACATTTTTGCTCCTTTTGACAGATGCAAATGTCAAAATGGATTGGAATTTGACATTTGCAACTGTCATTTTAGTTCGCATAGTTAAAAATCTGAGTAAATTGCACTGTGCATGGCTATCCACTTTTTGTATAAGCATGAGCATTCGTACACTACAAGAACTATTAGGTACAATACCAATAGAATAAGGGTATTTTAATATATACTACAGGGTATATCTATGAACATTTACATCTCTTTAATCACGTATTCTAGCAACTACGCAAAATGAACTAGGCACGTGTCGGACTGGACATTTTTCAATGCATTTTTTCAAGTTGTACAACAAATGGTTGGTAGATCATTTGGTTAAAGGGATGTAAATGATCACAGATGTATCTGCTAAATACGTCATAGGTACAGACAGCCACACATCAGGTACTACAAACTGTCAAATTTGGTCAAATTATTCTTAACCTAATGTCAGCAAGCTGAGAGTCGAATTGAAGAAATTTGACAGTTTTGTGTACTTTGATGTGAGGCCCTCTTTTTCCTTACTTATTTACCTACATACGTGTACCTAAATACAATTTCCAATACCAATTTCAATGATTACCTTAACCATTTTGTTTCTTCTTTTTTTCCATTTCCACCTGGGTGGCGGAAAGATAGTGTTAGTAAGCTCACAGTTAGTGCAAGAAACAACACAACACGTGCAATGCTATTTATTATAGTGAATAAGGTGACAAATACATACCAATAAATACTATTAGGTGCAATGCCTATATATTCGTATACCTATTTAAGAGCGGTATGCAATATTTGATCATAGGTAATCTAAGTGATAAGAGAATAGAAACTATGTGAAAAATCCGCTAGATGGCGATGGTAGTCCATGTAGAAGGTGATTGGCTATCTTTTAACATGAAATGTCAATTTCAATAACGATAACACCAATGCTGTTGAAGTTAGGCCTACAGCACGCCATCTAGCGGATATTCCAGTAAAAGAGAAATGAAAAATTTACAAATAAATACGGTAAAGATTTTAAGTAGCATATGTGTACATAATATAGAATACAATAATGTACAATGAATAAACTATAGTTCGATTAGAAAAACTTAAAAAAGATGTAAATACATAGATAAATTTTGCTGTAGATAACAATAGTAAATAAGAACAAACTAGTAGGCTAATATATGTAATATCAGATATACCTACCATATGAAAGTGATATTTGTGCTAACAACTAAAACATTTGTAACAAAGCGTTAATGGTAACATACAAGTTCCAAATGCATACTTAGGACCAGCTTCAAACGCCCATATTTTTAATAGAAATAAGAAATATGAATATATAATTTATGGAAGAAGGTTCTAGCTAAAATGCAATGTCAATGTTAAAGAAAACCTGGGAAACTGGCCTTAAGTTGCTGCAAACAAAAACAAAACATGAAGCATAATAAAAATAAGCTTTACAGTCAATTAAGTATCAAGGCATTATAACCCTTATAGTCAAACTTGTGTCAAGGCAAAATGAGTGTTATCCCCTTGGAGGCTTACCGGAAATCGTATGCAGAGGACCAGTGCTGAGGGTCGAACGCCATCAGCGTGAAGTTTAGGCTGACGGAACCACTCTCGGGGACTGTTACTTCTTCGGTCACGCTCTCGTAGCTGTGACATAGAAAACACGTTATTTGTTACTGCGGTGAACGATGATGTTGTAAAGAAGACTTTTGGCTTGCAGGGTGACAGATAATACCGCCTAGCCAGCCGGAGGCCTAATTGGGAGGAAAGGGGGTTAAGGATTGGCAGCGCATTTTTAACTCTTCTGGTGTTGCAGGTGTCTATGGGCGGCGGAAATAGCTTATCAGGTGATCCGCCTGCTCGTCTGCCACCCATAACATAAATAGTCCTCGTTCCTGCCCCGAACTATCAAGTCATGGAATGCCCTTCAAGTGTTTCCTCCTTACAATCCTGGGTTTTAGGCGGAGCGAGAAACGGCATCTCAGCAGGCCTTCAGGGTGAGAGTGACAGACTCAACGGACACTTCTGTTCTGTTCTTTTGTGCCTGTCAATCTCATATTTGGATCTCACGGCCGGTTATCATCAGGCGGAGTGAGGTCATTTTGATTGTCCTCAATATAAAAAAATTAAATATAGGTAATCTGGTTTTTAATCATACGGAGTAAACTGACAAATGCAAATGTCAAGTTTCTATACATTTTGCATCTGTCAAATTGAGTGATAATGTATGAGGATGACACATGGACTGTGTCAGTCTACTCCACATGATTATGAAGCAGAAGTGTAATAGGTACACTACACATTTGCAGTCGCCCGTGGTACTCACTCAGCTGGTCCCACTGAAAACCAGCGTTACGGCCTATGGTCGTGACATAAGCTGAGTGAGGGCCATTTATGCTGGATGCCTCAATACAACACAGCATAATATAAATACACGGCACTGCTGGACAATTGGGAGGGACAGTTTATTTTTTTTTGTTATATGTTTTTTTGGTTTTAAATTTTTAATTTATTTTTACTAGTGTTTTTAATTTTCTTGTGTTGTGTCAATTGTCTGTAGCATGTAATATGTGTTGTGGTGTCCAAATTAATAAATGTATTTTCTTTCTTTCTTTTCAGATTATAGCCTACCCCATAGCACTGGCGGTGACGTTGTAGGCGCCAGGGCGGAGCAGGCGCCAGTAGTCGCCGGCGGCGGCCGCGCGCACGGCGTGGGCCACGCCGCCCACGCTGATGGTGGCGTTGGCCAGCGGCTTGCCGATGTGGCTGTGCACGAACCCGTGGACTCCTTTGTGGACCTAAAGGATTACATAAATAAGTACATAAACAAGTATCAGCCTACTATAACAGGGTGTAACATTTATGTCCTTTTAAGCACGTCTTCTACTAACTATTCTGAACAATATTTTGTTCTATAATTTTTGGAAATTCGCATAAAAAAATTTAAATTTTCACATAAAGTCGGTCAAACGACTTGTTCATTTTGTATGAGAACAAACAAACTCAATGTCGAATGTCGATCGCACAAGAATTGGCACCCTGGAGGCCAATTCTCGGTTTTCGCCTTCTATGTTTAGTCGACTTGATGGAACGCATAGACCAATAGGAGAACAAGATAAGGAATGTCGACTGTAATCTGTGTTCTCCTATTGGTTGTGTGTTCCATGAATTCGACTCGACATAGAAGGCGAAAACTTGATCACCTCAAGCAAATGTCTTATTGTGAACCAAAACCCACTTTAGGTCGATAAGCCATCAGAGTCAGAAGTATTTAAGCCTTTCTGCCAGACCCACCTGTTCTATGAAAGCGAGCAGAGCGTCCTTATTGTCCTGCCAGTAGGTGGGCAGGTCCTCGGGCGGCGGGAACTTGTAGCAGCCCAGCTCCAGCGTCAGCTCCATGTCACTCGTGTGCAGGTAGTTCCAGTCCTGCATGCCGCCCGCCAGCACGTACCTGAGTAATCCATACTAGTATTATAAATGCGAAAGTAACTCTGTCTGTCTGCTACTCTTTCACGCCAAAACTACTCAACGGATTTAAATGAAATTTGGTTTACAGATAATCTAGACCCTGAGAAAGGACATAGGCTACTTTTTATTGCGAAAAGGGGGTTGTAAGGGGTTGAAAGGGGGGTAAAAAGTTACTTTTCCATGCGGACGGAGTCGCGGGCGGCCGCTAGTAACAAATATAAGTAACTAGCTGTTACCCGCGACTTCGTCTGCGTGGAATCGTATCCTTGGGTAGCATTGGGCACCTTTTGAAAAGGAAAACGCTTTTTGAAGGTTTGCAGGTCGTCTTCCTTTTGTAGTTTTTTTTATTAAAAAGGTAAAATCTATAAATTTAAATATAAGTTAAATAGATTCGTCAATCCTACTACTATTATAAAGGCGAAAGTTTGTAAGTATGGATGTATGGATGTTTGGATGTTTGTTACTCTTTCACGTAAAAACTACTAAATGGATTTGGATGAAACTTTACCACAATATAGCTTATACATTAGAATAACACATAGGCTACAATTTATAAAAATATATTGTGTGGATTGTCCAAAATATGACGGTAGGTAAGTGTCAATAATTAACTCCACGCGTACGAAGTCGCGGGCGGCCGCTAGTAAGTAATGAATACGGATCATTTTTCTGCTTAGGATATCCGCGGATACGGATATCCGGGACATCACTCGCCGTCGTCGCCGCTCACGGGATCGTCGGTACAGTCAACTGTGGTACACGTGTGGGTTTCTGAATGCGTGAGTGTCTGATGTAAAGAGTACTCACCATTGAGCTCCATTGGTGATGCCGCCCGGGAATCTCTCATTGGTGTTCTTGCAGGGTTGTCCTAAATGCATTTTTTCATGTGCCTGCAATTTTGTCAAAATGCACATTTATATTTACTTTTCACATAAACATTTTTTAAGCCTACGTTATCCCACTGCTGAGATGTCTGCTCTAAAATCTGCCATTATACATTTATTGATAACTAGTGGCCCGTCCTCACTTGGTTTCAGGACATAGTTTTGCTACTGTCATGGTAGTTCCAATATCAGCCAATAGATGGCGCTGGGTGTAGATTGCATCGCACCAGTGCTCCCTGTTCGCTTTACACATAAGACTTGTGGTTTTATATAGAAGTTATCTCTTTATAAATAGTATAAGATTATAAAGAAGTTTACTTTGATGATGGAGTAATTATTCGAAGATCGGGTAATTGTCGTAATACATACAAATTAGCTAACTGTCGCACTCAGAGTCGTTGATTAACTAAGTTGGTTACTTAAGAAAATATATTGACTTTATTTTAATACGCATAAATACTACCGATACTTAAGTAATTGAACATTAGCTTAAACGTCTCTGACAGCGGCGGTTATTCTTTTAGCATCTCATTGCCATACATTTGTATATGTATAGGTACATAATCACTTATTCAATCAAAAACTCAAGATAAGACTACCTTGACCTTAGCTACAACCAAAATAAAAAAAACTCTAGCAAACGCCATGCCATGCCAGGAAGAACACTAACTCTGTTATGTTTATGTTCATATGTCAAACATAAGGGCATACTCACATCAGAATACACATGCGCGAGATGCACAAACACACTATCATCGGGCGACGCATACTTCCGCCCCGTGGTCATGCCGGGGTTGCCGTCGTACGGGTAGTTGGCGACGAGCGCGCCCCCGTGCAGGTTGGCGGACAACACAAACGGGACGGAGAGAGACCAGTTCATGACCGCTAGGGTTTCTGGCTCCGGGAACACGTTGTCCTGGAAGGGTTTAGGATTGGGGTCTTTTTTTATAGGTGGCAGACATATCACCTGATAGTTCTTTAAATTTTCGCGATGCATAATCGACGTATCCGGGCAATAAGTCGGTAATCGTAAAATCAAAATTGTACAGGACAGACGATTGGCTTTTTTGTCGGAAATCTTTTCAACGAATGGGCTATTTGAATTTTGAACCATTCATGTATCAAATAGAAGATTAGCCGAAGCACAAAGAGGAATCAAAACTACTACGTATGTAGGCAGCAGAATCTAGTCGTTGAGGGTGAAACGAAGAAGGAGACAAATAAGTCTGCCGTACAAGTATTTAGAATCCATATAATGTTATAAATAGGAAAGTGTGTCTGTCTGTTTGTGTATTTGTCTTTCTATCACGGCAAACCAAAGTGACGAATTGATTTTTTAAGTGGAGATAGTTGAAGGGATGGAGAGTAACATAGGCTACTTTTTGCCCTTCCGTGTTACCCCGAATTTAACGCGAAGAAGCCGCGGGCAAAAGCTAGTACTTATTGAAATATTTAGAACGACTTTTTGGAGTGTTATGTGGGGGAATCTCGGCAAATGTATAATTATTATTAAAGCTAATCAAATCGGCAATTGTTACGATTAAGCAGAAAACTCACTATACGTATTGTATTGTTATAATACATACTTCTGTTGGGCCAAACTGGTCGGGGAAGTTCCGATTCAAGTCAACGTCGTGGGCGTTGGCCCTGCCTCTCAGGCTGGAGTAGTCACCTGCAAAACAATATAAATACTTTAGTAGTAATTATTATATAGCCAACCGGTCGACGCGACAAATCAGTCGCCCCAGATACCGCTGGAGTGATGTAGTACAGGAAGATCTCCGAGAGTCAGGGAATGGCGTATAGCCGTGAATAACTGGGACCAGTGGCGGAGTCTTGACTCGGAGACCAAGACATACGTTACTTTGGGTCGCTGACCACCACGGGAGAACCACGCTTAGGCATGAATAGTCCGGCTCGGTTGGAGTGTTACCACCGCCTCATAGGAATGTTTTAATGTCTGAAATAAATGATTTGAATTGAATTGAATTGAATAGGAAACCGGCGTGAAGCAGCGCCTGCGCTGTTTCGCTGTGTAGATGAGGGTACCATTTTTTTTTTCCCAGGGGAAACCATCATGGCCTTTACCTTGCCACATGTGGGGGACAAGGTGGTGTGTGGGACTCTGACCCTAACCAAAACCCCTGGGGTGTCCATCTCAGCGCAATCGCGGTCGGATACCCCACAGCCGGGACTGGACCGTACCGCAAATCGCGCTCGCCACTTTGAGCCAAAATGTTTGGCGCAATGCAGCCCTTCCCAAATGCGCGACCTACCAGGACACCCAGTAGGATATTTTCCCTCACGGAGTCGTGATACTGAACAAGCCACTCCCCAGTAGTGGCATGCTCAAGTACTCAGAAGCCCGTTTAGTCGCCTCTTACGACAGGCCGGGAATACCTTGGCAGTATTCTTGACGCCCCTAGCCACAGGGCACATAGATGAGGGTATCAGACGGTCGGTATCAGATTCAACCTATACCCAAAACTGGAATTCAAGACCAAAAAATCTACTACAATGTTACTACTGCAAATAAAATGATCGTACCATAGTATACCCCTTTTTTCTAAAAACACTCGATGTAGTTTATTTTTGGTATTATTGTGATTCTATAATTTAAAAAATAATTTTATTAACTTTTTTTCATTTAAATACAAGACACTTTAATAAAAACTTAACCATCCGTAATTTTAGTTTTCAGAGATGGTATTGCGCTTGTAACACTTCAGGTGTTAATAACATTTGGTATCTACCCACAAGATTTTAACAATGTATGGAAACTTGACAGTTTAGTCTGCATAATAAGAAAAATAATGCCAAAAAGGTTGGCGAAATCTGAAAACGTCACTTGAAAATGATATAATTGACATTAACAGATATGACAGTGACGTATCTGTCGTAGATTTTTTGGTCTTGAATTCCAGTTTGGAGTATAGTGGTGTTAAGAAGCTGCGGCACCCTGGTTCCCGGAGTGGTACTCGAAGGTACTCGGCCAGTAAGAAAAGCTCTCAGTACTCAGCGACTCTAGCCCGTTCATAGCCGTCAGGGTTCATGGTCGGCATCAGGTTTACCCTGGTGGTGTTGAGCAGCCGCTGCACGCGCCGGTTCCCAGAGTGGTACTCACCGACCCTAGCCCGTTCATAGCCGTCAGGGTTCATGGTCGGCATCAGGTGCACCCTGGTGGTGTTGAGCAGCCGCTGCACGCGCTGGTTCCCAGAGTGGTACTCACCGACCCTAGCCCGTTCATAGCCGTCAGGGTTCATGGTCGGCATCAGGTGCACCCTGGTGGTGTTGAGCAGCCGCTGCACGCGCTGGTTCCCAGAGTGGTACTCACCGACCCTAGCCCGTTCATAGCCGTCAGGGTTCATGGTCGGCATCAGGTGCACCCTGGTGGTGTTGAGCAGCCGCTGCACGCGCTGGTTCCCAGAGTGGTACTCACCGACCCTAGCCCGCTCGTAGCCGTCAGGGTTCATGGTCGGCATCAGATGCCACCTATAGTGTTGATAAGCCAGATCACCCACCGATTTACAGAGTGGTACTCACCGACCCTAGCCCGCTCGTTGCCATTAGGGTTTATAGTCGGTATCAGGTGCACCCTGGTGGTGTTGAGCAGCCGCTGCACGCGCTTGTACCCAGAGTGGTACTCACCGACCCTAGCCCGCTCGTAGCCGTCAGGGTTCATGGTCGGCATCAGATGCCACCTATAGTGTTGAGAAGCCAGATCACCCACTGATTTACAGAGTGGTACTCACCGACCCTAGCCCGCTCGTAGCCGTGGGTTCATGGTCGGCATCAGATGCCACCTATAGTGTTGACAAGCCAGAGCACCCACTGGTTCCCAGAGTGGTACTCACCGACCCTAGCCCGCTCGTAGCCGTCAGGGTTCATGGTCGGCATCAGGTGCACCCTGGTGGTGTTGAGCAGCCGCTGCACGCGCTGGTTCCCAGAGTGGTACTCACCGACCCTAGCCCGCTCGTAGCCGTCAGGGTTCATGGTCGGCATCAGATGCCACCTATAGTGTTGAGAAGCCAGATCACCCACTGGTTTTCAGAGTGGTACTCACCGACTCTAGCCCGCTCGTAGCCGTCAGGGTTCATGGTCGGCATCAGATGCCACCTATAGTGTTGAGAAGCCAGATCACCCACTGGTTTTCAGAGTGGTACTCACCGACCCTAGCCCGCTCGTAGCCGTCAGGGTTCATGGTCAGCATCAGATGCCACCTATAGTGTTGAGAAGCCAGATCACCCACTGTTTTCAGAGTGGTACTCACCGACCCTAGCCCGCTCGTAGCCGTCAGGGTTCATGGTCGGCATCAGGTGCACCCTGGTGGTGTTGAGCAGCCGCTTCTCGCGCTGGTTCCCAGAGTGGTACTCACCGACCCTAGCCCGCTCGTAGCCGTCAGGGTTCATGGTCGGCATCAGGTGTACCCTGGTGGTGTTGAGCAGCCGCTGCTCGCGCTGGTTCCCAGAGTGGTACTCACCGACCCTAGCCCGCTCGTAGCCGTCAGGGTTCATGGTCGGCATCAGGTGTACCCTGGTGGTGTTGAGCAGGCCGCTGCTCGCGCTGGTTCCCAGAGTGGTACTCACCGACCCTAGCCCGCTCGTAGCCGTCAGGGTTCATGGTCGGCATCAGGTGTACCCTGGTGGTGTTGAGCAGCCGCTGCTCGCGCTGGTTCCCAGAGTGGTACTCACCGACCCTAGCCCGCTCGTAGCCGTCAGGGTTCATGGTCGGCATCAGGTGTACCCTGGTGGTGTTGAGCAGCCGCTGCTCGCGCTGGTTCCCAGAGTGGTACTCACCGACCCTAGCCCGCTCGTAGCCGTCAGGGTTCATGGTCGGCATCAGGTGTACCCTGGTGGTGTTGAGCAGCCGCTGCTCGCGCTGGTTCCCAGAGTGGTACTCACCGACCCTAGCCCGCTCGTAGCCGTCAGGGTTCATGGTCGGCATCAGGTGCACCCTGGTGGTGTTGAGCAGCCGCTGCACCCGCTGGTCGCCGGAGTAGTACTCCCGGCAGAGGTACTTGGCGAGGAGGAGGAGGAGCTCCCTCCCCACCACCTCGTTGCCGTGCATGTTTGCCACGTATTTGAACTCGGGTTTGCCTGGAATCATGTTCTTTGTGAGTATATATAAGTATCAGCCTATATACTGTCCCGCTGCAGAGGCAAAGGCCTCCATCAGAGAAATCAGGCATCGCTACTATGATGGAATTAGGCTTAATCACCACGGTTCTGTGTGGATTCGTGATCACAAACCCGAGCTATGCTCGAAAAATACTTTTTGCTTGACCTGGGAATCGAACCCAGGACCCCGAGATCACAGTCCGGTACTGAAACCGCTCGAGCACCAAGGCGTTAGAGTATACCTACTATTTGTATACGTTGTGTGTAAATACTATTAGGCATTTCTAAACGCTATTCCTATGCTAGCATAGATTCCCGCCATTTGTGCTTGACATTGACTCCCCACTTCGTTTTCTCGGGTTACATACACCGTTAAATTTTAGTCGTTTTAATCCGAACGCCCTCATAATATATAAACCTTAATAAAGCCCTACCCCAAGCCATAACCCGAATAAAGCCCGTTTAGCATGTTGCCTGGAGAATATTCTTTTTAGTATGGAATAGCTTATTTTTATTTTGATACTCCAACATGCTAAAGGGGCTTTATTCGGGTTACCTATTATGAGAGCTTTGGGATTAAAACGACTAAAATATAACCCTGCATTAGCCTTGTTTGGCCTTAGCCTTGCCTTGTTGTCTATACAAGTTATCTATTTATAAATGGTATAGATATTTGATTTACCAGGTATATGTTTGCCCGGGCGATCAGTCACCTCCAGCACGTACAGTTCCCGTCCGTCCACCGACTTCCCGATGCTGTACAGCCTCGTTATGTTCGGGAACTGCTGCGTGAGGTTCTTCAGGTACTGCTCCAGGGCTGCGAAGTCGTGGTGCTTGAAGTCCGCCGCTGAAATACCGTCCAGGTCGTGACGCGCCCGCCTCATATGGAGCTCTGGAGATTTGCCCCGATGTTTAGCATGAGGAAGGAAGGGGGTAGGGTAGGGTTGTTACTATTTTATTATATTAACAAGTGTCCCGTCATTTTGGGATTGGTATTAGTTCCAAACTTGACCAATAGATAGCGCTAGGTGTAGATTAGATCGCACAAGTGTTAAGACTTTTCGGATTACCTAAATGCTTGGTTGTTGTCTATAGAATGTAACTTTTTATAACTATAAATAGTATAGAATAAGATAAATACAACGCAATGTGCTGTTTTTAAAATTACTACCAATTTTCTCCAAACCCCCTTTAATTGGAGAGTAAATTACTTGACTCAGAGGTGGTGAACGAGGCCCTTAATTTAATAAATTATAAGTGTTATTATTTCAACGTCTGGTTGATGTTAACTATTCAGATTTCTAAATTGCAACGCCTTTTAAAGTTAGGTAAGTATCATACTCGAGTTTTATTATTTAACTGTCACCACTACCAATAAAACAGCATCGGCATCGCTTTTGAGTAGATTGCGCACTCGTACGTCATACAGTGATACGTGAGTTTAGCTTAATTAATTAGGAAAACACTATGTGCTATACTTACATTCGTATCTACTTACATATAAGTGTGCCGATGTAGTTTCCTTTAGTTACTGTGAATTTTTACATTGGATGTCGTTAAGTGCTATTATTGTGTGGCATGCTTTAGTTACTAATTTAGTTCTATCACCTCTACACATTTTTGAATAATAATAAGTATTTATTTGTCTTAGTTAGCACTTTTTTAACCTTAAGATTTATTAATTTAGTTGTAGGTATTAAGAATCCTCCATCATCTTCACATCTTTTTTTTATGTTTGTGATAGGGAGTAAACGGGTCCTGTTTGTAAGCTATTAACTATGTTACCATGAACGTCTGTCAAAGCAATTGGATCATGATGGTTTATGGACTTGTTGGCTTGTCTTCTAAAGATTTATATGTGCATGTACAAAATATTTAAACTGTTTTATACTTTTCTGCTTCTATTCATATATAACTACATGGATTAATAACACTAACTACTTGTGTATTGAAATAAAAAGGATAGTTTTGTGAGGATAGAGAAAGGAAAGATTGAAGGGCAAATCAACACAGCATAAGACGGAAAATAAGAAAAACCAACACCAAAAATAATAAAAACATAACAAAAATAAATTAACCATAGACAGACAACGTAAACGGGAATATAACAAAACAAAAATGTGAAAAAATAAAACGCCCAAGAGTAAAAAAATGGATATGAATGGATACGTATTATGTAGTTAATGAATTTATAATTTGATGGATTTTATACTTAAACCTATTTCAATATTTTATATGCACTGGTTTCATACAGGGTTAAAAACATTATAAAGGACAAATAATAAGAAAATTCAACTTAAAAGGAGTAAATTGAAACGACCTTCAAGAAACAGTAGATGTAAAAGAAACTTTATTAAATTCTTCACATTTCAATTTTATGACAATAATACTTATCTGTACAGAATTACCTACTTTTATAATGGACCAAACCATAAGGTTTAATGGTTAAAATGTAGATAAGTAATATTATTATAACACATAGTCCTGAAGTCTTAGAGTAGTAATAGAAATAGTAAATCATCCTGTAATAACTAGTTTTAAGTTTTATACCTCTGTTTTGTGTGCAATAAAAAGTATATTCATTCATTCATCATTAAGATTATAGTTTTGGTGGCACTGCAATATAAATAATAATATTAATGAAGTAAAGTATGTTTTTTTATAGTGCTCAGTATACTGGCTCACCTCAGCCTGATGATTAGCAAAAGGAGAGCCGTTGCAGTTACTACGGACGCGACATTCAAGTATCGAAATAAAAAAATATAGTATGTGCCCAGCTCTTTGCGAAAGTAAGGATATTTAATATTACGAGGCGATATTTTAAAAATCAATTGGAACTTATATTTTTTCCCATTATTGTAGTGCTGAAGAAACGTGATGAAAAATGAAACATGTTAATGTACGAGTTATGATGCGTCAATAAAATCATGAAATTAAAATGGCGCCACTGCCACATAGGTACGTCAGATACCCATTGGTTATAAAACATGAGAGCACCTTGCTAAAACATCCGTTGTCATGACTTTCTTGAGGCATTATAGACCGATACCATAGACCAGGGGCTTACTATGAGCTTTTGTAGCCATTTTATATTGTAAGTATGACATTAAAGGAACCACCGCGGTCAAAAGCTGTTAAAAAGCTGTTAAAATATACAACAAACCAAAATATTAACTATAAAAGGTGTACACATTTTAGTAAACAACTATTTACATATTACATAGTATACATTAATACGCAATTTATTGGTGTTATTACGAATAATTTACTCTAATAGTAAAAGTACAGTCGGTTCCTATAACATGTACTCGCCTAATGGAGACCAAATATCTTTGCTTTCAAAAGAAAATGTACCCTTTTACATTTAAGTAAAGCATGTTGTCGAATGCCACGAAATCTTTGTGGATACAAAGATTTTATTGTCAAGACATTTTGGTTGCTTAGGTTGACTACATATTTTTGATGCTGTACCTAATATAATGAAGGTACGAAAAATTAAGTAGGTTTGTAGTCGTTGTGAGGCCATTGACATTATTATAAGATTTCTGAACTGCTGAATCGGAATACCGATTTCAACTAAATTCTGATTTTTAGTCATGTGGAGTAAAATTACAGATTTCAATGTGTCATCCCCTTACATTTTCACTCACTTTGACAGATGCAATGTCAAAATGTACAGTAAACTTGACATTTGTATCTGTCAGTTTACTCCACATGTTAAAAAATCAGAGTATAATAAGAAACTGGTTGTTACCTTTTTTATAATATTATGATCAACATTTTTTAGCCATTTTGATGCTACTAGCTGGTCAAAAGCCCCCTAGGGTCTTCCACTGGTACCTATTCGCTGCCATTATTTCCCAGTACTGGGAGTGTTAATCCAAATCGTCACGCCATCTCATCTTAGGCCTGCTTCTTAGGCGACGGCCATCTACAGGCGCCATTGCATGACGGTCTATCACTTCGGGTGCATTCATTAATAATGTAATATTTAAAAGTATTACAGCCAGTATTTAGGGCCAATTTGATTGTCCTACTTTAATAGTTTTCATAACATATCTGCTGTCTTTTTGCAGCCCGGGGTTGATAATAATTTTCATTATTATAATGAACACATATTTCATTATAGAAACTTATCTAATTTTAATGTAAAATTCACTAATTGTATATTGAGCTAAATAAATTTAATTAATTTAAAATTTTGAGATCGAATTAGGAATGGTAGATTACAATCTTATCACCAATTAAATAATTGGCACTTATTAATAAATTGGCACATAATAATAATTCTATAATAATATCTACGTAATAAAGCTTTTTGATCGTTAAGTTTTTTTTTCTCTCTAAAGTTTTAATATCCTCTAGTAAATTGGAACCCTATTTATTTAGCTTGGGGGCAAATCATCCCAGAACTCTTAAGATTTTTTTAACTGGTTACTGTTTCAGCCTAACGTTGTCAATACTTTTTTGTTTCGTATTTTAGTAAATATTATCATCACAAAAATATTCGTTAGGTTAGGTTAGCACTGTGACCAGCAAAAAAATCTTGCAATTCTGGGGAGAGTTGCCACCTAACCCATTTATTTTATAGTATAAAACTTCTATCAAGAGGATATCTTTACGAATACATCACTTAAACTAAACATATTTTAAAATATGAACGTTTTAACCAACCGTTCGATAAGGGTGGTATTTATCACACCTACTTTTATTATAATACATAGTATTATCAATCAAGGAGTCAAAATCGTAAAAGCTTTCATCCAATATAAAAGAAAAAAAAGTTTAATTTCCGACTTAAGAGGTAACGTCTTTATGTCTGACATAGAAGTGCTATTTTTGTACTGCGAGGGATATCTTTACTACCGCCGTCTGTATAATATAATTAGTTGATTTAATTTCTGATAACTTCTAATTCGAAGACATGAGAATCGCCACTCTTGTCTGATCAGAAAGACCCGGTTTGTTTTTGTGTAATTGGCGGCTGACGAATTATTAGTTGGAACGGGTTTCCCCCGCCCTTGGACAGTCACGTGCACCAATAAGTATACAACTTCATTCAATTATGAACCTTATGCTCCTACCATGAGAGTCGAGGTGTTTCCATTTTATTGCAGGCGACTGGACACTAAAGAAGTCGCAAGTATCTAGGGCTTATAAGAATTTATTTTTCATATTCACCCATCATCACAGAGCGTTCGTTATCCTCTTTTGATTCAATATGGAGGTATACAACATGGATTCTTTGGCAAATTTCCTTTTTTCCCCATATTTGTTTTTTTTTCCTTATGAGTTAGTATGTTACCATTAGGACTCTATAACCACCACCATTATGATCTGTACAGCCAGAAGTATTATGCAGGCCTCCGCTGACCGGGTCCCGGATCGGAGCCCGTCCGGGCGGGCCGGGCCATCCGGGCGGACCGGGCCATCCGGGCGGACCGGGCCATCCGGGCGGACCGGGCCATCCGGGTGGACCGGGCCTTCCGAGATGGCCGACTTACCAGGAAGAGGGTGTCTGGTGAGAGTCAGGTTCACCGTTGGAGCTTCGCTGCCGAGCGGGGGCACGGTGATGGTGACAGGGTCCGATTCGTACCTAGAATGGTTTTATTGAAACATTTTTATCATATCTTATGTAAATTGAAAAGAAAAATTGTGTATGCACAAGACAATATTAAGGTTTTGCTGTGTTAAATACTGATCTTGTTGGATGTCTTATCAAATAAATAAAATCATATGGAAAAGTGATCCGAACAGCGCTGTCATTCATAAAGCGCTCTCCCTTCCTCTCTTAAACTGGAGGTCTCCATAGGCGAGCCAGCTGATCCAAAATTGATTGAAGAAAGTGTGCCCTCACAAGTCTTATTTAAGGTGGATTTGTTTCATTGTTTTTTGTTCTTTCTTTTTATAAATGCATGTTTTTTTTAATACCCTGCTAAGTTGGCGGTGACGTTGTACTCTCCGGGCATGAGCAGCCGCCAGTACACCCCGCGGTCTGTGACGCGCGTCGGGTGGTCGATGCCTTGTACCGTCACTGTTGCATTCTGGAACAAAGAAAAAATCCATACTATTATTATAAATGCGAAAGTAACTCTGTCTGTCTTTCACGCCAAAACTACTCAACGGATTTAAATGAAATTTGGTATACAGATAATCTAGGCCCTGAGAAAGAACATAGGCTACTTTTTATTGCGAAAAGGGGGTTGAAAGGGGGGTAAAAAGTTACTTTTCCACGCGGACGAAGTCGCGGGCGGCCGCTAGTATCAGATATAAATTCAGTAAGTGATAGTTTGGACTGGGTCAGATGGCGTATTCGGTGGTGACCCTGCCGCATACAGCAAATTTCTATTGAGACATTTTTGTCTTTTTCTCTATCAACTTTGCGACAGAGACAAAAACATGTTTAAGGATCTCTCAAAGTTAAGAAGCGTTCGAGAATTCTCTCGAAAGTATTTTTGATAAATTTTGGGAGAGCCACGCTTCGGCATTTTAAAGGTGGGCAGCACATTTATGACTCCTCTGGTGTTGCAGGTGTCTATGGGCGGTGCCAATCGCTCACCATCTGGTGATCCGTCTGCTCGTCTGTCATTTATCTCATAAAAAAGTAGTCTATGCTGCCAATAAATGTTGAATTTAATTTTCTATACAATCCAGTCTTATTGGCTAGTCCAGAGGATAGAAACTTCGCACCCGACATGTAACTCACCGGCATAGGATTTCCGTCCTTATCCACCACGTATCCCTTAACGCCGAGATGCGTTTGTTCCATGAACGCCAGCATCGGGTCCTTGTTCGTGGCCCAGTACTGGCGCAGCGCGTCCGCGGGGGGGTACTTGCAGCAGGACAGCTCGAAGGTCACCTCGAAGCAGTCGCCGTGGAGGTAGTTGAAGTCTTGCATGCCACCTGGAATGAGAGGTTGAAGGATTTTTTATAATGTTACGACTATGTGCCCCTGCATGCGGAAATAGAGCTTATCTCTTATGGGTAAGGTCACTTATTCTAGGTCTACTTCTAGGGTAGTAATATACCTTCTATTATCACAAATATTTTTATTATACTCTGGTTTTTAATCATGTGGAGTAAACTGACTGATGCAAATGTCATGTTTCTATACATTTTGACATTTTGCATCTGTCAAATTGAAGGATAATGTATGGGGATGACACATGGACATGTGTCAGTTTACTCCACATGATTATGAACCAGAGTATAGAATTTTGAATTTATTCCTTTGTGCACGTTACATACACAAAGTCGACCGAAACTACGCGTTGACAATGGAAAGTTATCAAAGGTTCGAGAGCCTACGTGTTCGCGAGGTGTTTGAACAGACCCGTGTGTCTGCGCGTCAGCACTGACCTTTGACGGAGTACCAGTCGGCGCCGTTAGTGACTCCCTTGGTGAAGTTGTCCGGTGGACACGCGTTGCCCTTCCTCATGGGCTCGTGCCGCGACGCGTACGTGTTCGCGAGGTGTTTGAACAGACCCGTGTGTCTGCGCGTCAGCACTGACCTTTGACGGAGTACCAGTCGGCGCCGTTAGTGACTCCCTTGGGTGAAGTTGTCCGGTGGACACGCGTTGCCCTTCCTCATGGGCTCGTGCCGCGACGCGTACGTGTTCGCGAGGTGTTTGAACACGGCGTCGTCGGGCGCCAGGCTTTCAACGCAGCAGTCGCGGCCGGTGCTGGAAGAAAACAGACCGTTTTTAACCGAGGGATTGCTTCCCGCTTCCGCTTGAAGCAGCTCCTGTGCTGTGTTTCGCCGAGTGAGTGAGGGTACCGGAGGGCCCATCGGGGGGAAGGGGATAAAAGGTTAGCAGCGCACTTGTGACTCCACTGGTGTTGCATGTGTCCATGGGCGGCGGCAATTGCTTACCATCAGGTGATCCGCCTGCTCGTCTGCTACCTATAACATGAAAAAAAAAAAAGAGTAACCCCACACTAGCGTCCTCTGAGCGTTAACATCTTGCCGAGGACCTCCCCATTAGCATTTTTTGTGCGTTGCGTGTACGCGGCTATTGTGGGGTCACTCTTTGATTCAGCGTGAAGCAACGCTGCGCTGTGCTTCGGCGAGTTAGTGGGGGTTTCCATTCGGAGGAGAAAGGGAGTTAAATAGTTGCAGGCGCACTTGTTATTTTACTAATGTTGTCCATGGTCCAGCAGGTGACCTGTTCCTTTATGTCTGTCTGTCATTTGTCACATAAAAAAGTCGAAATATTTTTGTCAGCTAACTTGGGGATTTACACTGTAGTTTTCCCTGTAGCTGGCAGTGCTGGCACCCATTTCAAACAGTATTAAACATGTAAATGGTAAACCACTTTTCGACCTTAATGCAATGGAATAAGGTAACATTAACATTTTTGTCAGATGCATTATTGTCTGATCAAATAGTATTTTAGATTTTCGCGTTTTAATTAAAACATACATAAACATGGCGTTAATTCCGTTTTAATTTATTACATACTAGTGGCCCGCCCTCACTTCGCTTCGGGACCGTAATTCAGAAATGAACCAATAGATGGCGCTGTGTCAAATTACATCGCGCAAGCGTTTCGTGTTTTCGGTTTACCTATAAGCCTTGTCGTTGTCTATAGCAGTTATCTCTTTATAAATAGTATGGACTATGAAATTAGTTCCTACTCACATGGAGTCATCATACGGGTAGCTGGCCACGATGGCTCCCCCATGCAAGTTCCCGGACAGCACGAACCGCTTCCCGGTGACCCACTTCATCAGCGCCACGGTCTCCGGCTGCCGGCGGCCGAACATGTACCGGTCGCTCTCCGACCGGTCCGCGTCGAACTGGTCGGGGAAGTCGCGGTTCAAGTCGACGCCTTTAGCGTTGTTGCGCCCCACGAAGTTAGGCTGGGATTCACAGCCAACCTGGAACACACATTTTTGATTATTTCAACAGCTTTTATTAATCAAAATATATGAGTGAGTACAGTAATCCTGCTAACACATGTAAACACCTCGACTCTTATGCTAGGACTATAAGGTTCATATTTGAATGAGGTTGTATACTTATTAGTGCACGTGACTGTCCAAGGGCGGGGGAAACCCGTTCCAAATAGTAATTCGTCAGCCCCCAATCACACCGGGTCTTTCTGATGAGACGCGATTTTCATACCTTTGGATCCTCTCTCATTATATTCACGTATATATAGGATGATCTTATTTCTCCACACCATGTATTAAGGCAATTGGGGTTAGCAGTTCTAAACTAATTTTCGAAAATTAAATTTAGCACTGTTTGTTATTTTCGGAAGTTGATCAACTTATGGTTCAGACTATTTTACTGTGACATATCTACATCATATCATGTGTTTGATACTTTTATGATATTTTATAAACAATACATTTTTATTTTCCCAAGCCATTAAGACAATGGCCTCATTTCTCATCATAAAGGGTGTATGCAGCTTGCATTGACCTGACTGATAAAAGTCACGAGGAGGTTATCTAGTAACAAACAACACAGCTAGTAACTGAACTAAAGATGACACTAAATTGTAAACACTAAGCAAGGCCAACTCAGGATATTCCAGGGCTTTTACCTCAGAACTAAAATGATATAGAATCAACAACAATTCACGACGAAATCTCTAGCAGGGCAGCTATACTCTTTGTTTTGTTATGGATGGTTTTATTGTAGGCTCTCTGGTCAAAGATCATTTAGGTATGTACAGCCACATATCCAAGTATACAAACCTATCAAAGTCCTTCAATAGACTGTTCTCTTACTGTCAAACACATTAGGTTGAATATCAAGTGAGAAAACTTGCCAGGTTGTGGTAACCTGATGTGTGGCTGTCTGTACTATTTTAGTGATCTTTATGACAGAGACGAGAACTGTTGACGCAGCTGTCGACGTTATGAAGCATTTAAGCATTCAGGTCAGATACACAGAAACATGGTGTCAAATATTGGAAAATAAAAAATGTTCTATAATAATTTAGTTTATGGAGATTCCAACCTCGGAAATTGTTAATGTTTGGTTTTAGAAAGCAATAAACTTTTTTCAGTTTCATTTTCTATACTAGTAAGGCCTGAGTAAAGCATGATTTGAAGACAACAATTAATGAACAGTTTTTAATCAAACCTAAGGAAAGGTACTTTACCTATCATTGCATGTTTATAAGTAGGTATCTTGTAACACTGTCTTTCGTAACATTTACAAGAAAAACTGATTGAATAAGGAAGTGAATCACAAAAAGGTGACTTAGTACTAAAGTCTTATTTTTTGCTTTAGTTGAGCTTATCATCTACACAAATAATTATGAGTAAGATGTCTTACTGACTGAAGTCAGTCTAAGGGAAAACCCAGATCAATCAAAATATAAAGTAGCAAAAAACCAGTCTCATATAAATAGTTTCTAACTGCATTTACAGCTGAACTTAAGATACCAGTCAGGACAGCAATCTGAGACCTCATTATTGTAGCTTAGGATCTACTCATTATTCATTATTATTATATTTGTATTAACCAGCCTCAAATTAGGCATTGTGAATTTACATTTAATTTTTTGTTGCATTGTAGGAAGTCTGGTTACGCAGGTCGCCTAAGAACAGAGGCGCCTATAGGCTATTTACACACCTCTCCAGTCTTATATTTTTTTATCATGCATTTAAAAAGGCAAATAGAATGTTGAGATTTAAATTCATAGAATTTTTGTATTTTTATTTGTTTGATAAGACACAAGTAAACAGTAGGCTGATACTGCTGATAGTAGGTGTTAAGAACAAAATAAACAAATAGTTCTTTAAATTTTTGCGTCGCATTTTAACTATTATTATTATAGACGGGAATTAACGCGACATATTTATAATTATGTACTTATTGCTTGACGTTTCGGCTGCGTTACAACAGCCGTGGTTACAAGCAGTAAGTACATAATTATGTGCTTAAAAAATTACGTCGCGTTAATTCCCATCTATAATAATAATAGTTAAAATAAACAAGTTTAAAAATCTTACTCATTTCTTAAAAGACTTAGTATTGCAAACAAGGATTATAGGAAAGGTTGTAAAGTGTTTTTTTACACCAATTAATTGAACAATACTAAGCTGTGCAATAATGTGCTTTTGATAACAACAGTTTGAAAAGGACAGCAACACATTAATTCACAAGATATGTTAATAGGTATTTGCATAAACAGCTAATTGTCTACATCATGCATGAACAAAAAATAACAGGTGAACTAAAATATGTACTGTAAGCTGTTTACAAAACTTATGCATATTCTCATAGTATATCTGGGTCGTGTAATATAAACCTGTTCTGTTCATTTTACATAATACACTTTCGAAAATTCATTAACAGTAAAATATCACCTCATTAAAAGTATTACTTAACATGCCACATACTAAGATCAATTACTACAATAAACAACCTAATTATGTTATCTTCTAACCTTGATCATGACCAGGTTTGCTTAATTATGTTTTAGATAAACAAACTGTTTTTCCTTTGAAAAGGAAGACATAAAAACATTTCTTTCACTTACCTCACTGCTCTCAAAGCCATCTGGATTCAAAGACGGCATTAAGTGTATCTCAGTGTTATCGACCAGCTTGGTGACCCTCTCGTCTTTCCCGTACTCAGCAAGGAGGTACTTAGCCAGGTCGATGACCAGCTCTCTGCCCACAGACTCGTCACCATGCATGTTGCCCACATACTTGAACGCGGGCCGGGTCTCGTGAACTAAACCCACGTCTTTGGTAATCTGGAGCACCAACAATCGCCGCCCTTGAACCGACTTGCCGATAGAGTACACTTTCGCCAGTTCCGGGTAAGACTTCTGCAGCTCGGCGAACAAACTCTCCTAACTCCTTGTACGAGGTGTACTGCACACTCGGCCGGAACCCGTCCTCTTCATCCCTATCCTACAGTACGCGGCGAACAACTATTGAACAATATCACAGAAAGAAAAGCAAATAAAAACGTGTGGAGTGGACCCATGTTTTGTGTTTTGCTAGTGTCCGCCGCCCACTAAACGGTGCACAGGGAACTCCCAGTTTATATAATGTAAACACGCGTTATCACCGTAAACATTTTACAGGGAAGCAGTCTGTTTTAATTAGTTTTGATAAGAAATATAATCGCGAGTTCACACTTCGCCCACAGAACCAGACAACAAAGTGACAACTTGACAAGTAGTTGAGTCACCATTCACCATCTGTCAATGTCACTGGTGGTAACTTGACAGCTTATTTGCAGTCCGAATCGAATTGTATCGTTAATCGTGCGTAATACTATTTTTATTTTTGGCGTTGTTCCTCGGCCTTGCGCTGCGGTTCCGGTGATTGTCACAAAAATACAAAAAAGTCTTTGCAATAATATCAATAAAATTGGCGGTAACCTATTGGTGATTATAGAAGCTGCATACCGAAAGTAAAACTATGGTTAATCTTCACTGGTTGGTGTGAAATCTATAAACCCGTATCCACTAAATATGAAGTTTAACTAATGTAGTCTACCTACTTCATCCGGTCAAATCCGTCAAGTTGTATTTTGATAAGATCTTAATAGATTAAAGTTAGTCCTAGGCCCAATCAAGTACAGCCTGGACTTATAAAAATTGATAGTTAAGATATCAGATTCTCTGACATACCATAATTTTTTACTCAAGTGTGTATGCTACCTATAGGTGGCAGACGAACAGAATGATCGCCTGATGGAAAGTCTAAGAAACAAA
This sequence comes from Cnaphalocrocis medinalis, assembly GCA_014851415.1. Taxonomy (NCBI): domain Eukaryota; kingdom Metazoa; phylum Arthropoda; class Insecta; order Lepidoptera; family Crambidae; genus Cnaphalocrocis; species Cnaphalocrocis medinalis. Next base: position 13,035,813 of record CM026295.1, read on the forward strand.
GTAAACCCAATTAAAATAAAATGGCATTTATTTCAACTCATATCTTACAAATTCATATCACAATCTGTGTGCATGTTCATACATTTATAAACGAAAGAAGCTTAAACTAGAACTATCTAACACTTATTCATTAAACAAGGCAAACCACCGCTAAACAACATACTGTACATACAACGAAACACTTAACTATAATGAACACAGGATTACAGGCTTTGTGTAACAAAACTTACGACGAATTTAAAGCTTTCGAGCAAAATCAATATTAGCCTGTACTTATCTGATTCTGTCACACACTTTGTAAAAGAAAGAGAAAGTAGTCTTAGCTATAATACTTTGTGCGTTTTTAATCTCTTAGTTTTAAATGTCTGAATTCAATAAACTTGATGAGTAGTTTCGGAACAAAGATCACACTTATTTATACATAATAGTATAATATAATAGAAAAGTAACACAACATTTCTTGTCTTTTTCACTTATGATGGGTACGGTAACGAAATTAACATGTTATAGAAAAATATAGTCATACTAGTAGTAACAAGATAGGTACACACGCTAAATCAAACAATATAAGGATACACATACAGGTTTGTAAATTACTTTACTATAAAAAATAAATCTAGAATTGTATTATTGTATAAATTATGATCTCAGTTCCGTTAAGCCATTCCGTCAAATCTTCGTTACGCGCATCACCATTATACCGTGCGCATACGCAGGTACAGTCGACTCCAAAAATATGTATAAGTACACAATGTATGACCTTGTTACAATACATATAAGAAAGAAGAACAACTTTTACTTTCTTTTATTGTATTGTGAAAAGGTCCTAAAGTGTATACGTATTTTTGGAGTTGACTACACGCGGGTTGTATGCGCTTATTCTATGGAACAACCGCGTAACGCAGTTTCTGCTCATATTCATTAATTCTGCAGTCAGAAAATACAATAGCTAAGTTGTTTGTATTATTTACTAGTTACCAAAATATCCATTATGCTATTTGTTTCATTGAAAAACAATGAAAAGGCTGCTCTATTTACATTCTAGCTGTCACTAGTAGGTACGTGTGTAAAAAGTGAATTTACTTTATCATTACGTAAAGCTGTGTCTGTTTTTAAAACTATGTATCTTTGTATATTGTATTACAAAATTTGAGCTATTTTAAATAAGCTTTTATATTTAATTAGGTAGCTGTATACAATGAAACATTTTAAAATATTCGTACATACTTATACAAAGGTAAATGCATCCAAAGTATATACATAGATGTATAAAAACACTTAAAATAAGGCACATGTCCACAACATGCAATATAAGTTCTAATAACTTACTAACAGACTCGAGAACGTTATGGCAACGACAATCATACATTACACCAACCAAACTTAGCTTATAAATTAGAAATCATTTGATTGGCTCTGTGGCAAACTTATTTATCATATACAGGTTGTATTTGTGAACATTTACATACCTATAACCACGTGTTTTACTAACCATTCTGAACAACATTTGTTCTAAGACTTTTGGAAATACACCATAATTTTTTCATACATTGGTACAGGAACCCAAAAATCAGACACAAGTGTTAGTTTAGGCAAGAAATTGCGTTATCACTAAGTGAAGATCATTTGAGGCAATTATTACATAGTTATGAAATTCAGCAAAACATTTTTGAACCAATCAAACCTTCTGTAATAGTTATATTTTTCAAACAGATCAGCTAGACTAACGCCTAAAACGTTAACAGGCCTTTTTTATTTAATATTATTCCAATATAAGGTCCGAAACACTATTAGAAATAGTTTGAAACACCCTCAATCCGTTTCGGGACTTTAAACCAAACTGAGCCAATAGATGGCGCTGGTGTCGATTAAACCGCGTCAAGCGTTTCGTCTTTTTGGTTTACGTATAAATTACCTATACGTAAGTATCATTTTTATTATTATGATCTTTTAATTTACTGGCTTGTCAGAAAACAAAGATTACATTTCAATTGGCATCAAATATTTTAAGCATCATCTAATTTAGCAGGAGTCGGTCTGAAGTCAGCAAAATTTTGAAGTTCATTTTGCTTTTCAAACGTTAGTCTAGTTAAACTATCAAAATATATAATATCTGAATTTACAAACTCGTATATACCCTATATCATAAATATTAGACTAATAGTAAGGACGGTACAGTCAGCCACAATACTTTCCGCTGAATAAACTTACAAAATATTGCAACAAAATACAAAAAGCTTATAAAAATACCATTGTAAATAAAGAACTGTTGTCGTTTGTGCATTTTTATATTATTTATTGTAAACCTTATTTTTCCAGCTGAACTATACTCTATCAATAAAGTCGTGAAATTTATTCCTGAGGAACTGTTACGGAGTTCCATAGTATTTTATTTAACCAATGGGGCTAGCATACTCTATGACAGTATCCGCCAAACTTTGTTATGCCATGGCCCGGTTATTTTCACACTGACCCTTCGTGACCCACTAAGTACCTACTTTCAAACTCAAGCTGGTTCCTTTAAGGTTAAATAATACACATGTATTAAAAGTAGAAACATTTATAGTACTCGGTACTAATATTTTGTTAGTGCGAAGTATGCAGCTGTTTCTTATTTTTTACTAAGGAATCCAAGTTAGGTATTACCCATGTTTTTAAAATAAGGCGAAAATGTCGCGACCCGGTTATTTCATTTTGGTGACCCGGCACCGGGTCGTGACCCGGCTTTTGGGAAACGCTGCTCTATGACATAAGCGGCAGTGGCGCCATCAACAAACTTCATGACTTTCTTGATGCATTATACAGCTTTTAGCAAATACACTTCCGGACAAACTAATCGGGTCACATTAACTTTACTAATATTCTTATTATATTTACAAAAAGTGTTGAAAAGCATGTAAATAAAATAGTTTGTATATTTATATAGTAAGACACCAGAAAGGCACTTTGTATTAGCTGCAAAGATAGATATTTGACTGGCTAGTAAGCTCCAAGCTCTAATGAGTTCGACTCCGTTGTTAAAAGTATCAATCAATCAATTATGTATTTATTTAAATGTCCAAACCGATGAATTTTAAAATTATTTTTTAATACTTAACCATTTTATAGAATACTAAATTGACGCCTTAGTATACTATTATTAAATTCGATAAAAAAATTCTATACGAATTTATATAAACTGCATATGCATACATATATTTCTTTCGCTTTGTGCCTAAAATACTGTACGAGTAATAACTATTTTCGTAAAGATTTGACTTACTGCTGCACTCAGAGACATCATTCAACTGTAATGTTCATTATCTTAATTATGTTTTTATGCATATTAAAATAAGACTGATTATATTTTTTCTTAAGTGTCAAATAAGCTTAATTGACGTCTCTGAGCGCGGCAGTATTATACCAAAACGTGCGTAAAAGGACTGCAATACCTACTTAAAAATATTGATTTTTCACAACATAAAATCTAAGCACTCTTCGTTTGACTTGCTTCATATCTAATCAAAAACACACTTTATAATCTTCAAGGCAGGAATGTTCACAAAAAGTTTTTGAAGGGAACACAAAACTCGGCCTTCGCCTTTTCGTTGCGTAGGCGCACGTGACAAGCGCTTGCCACGCCCCTTTATCTTCAGCGTCATAAACCGGAACCTAAGTAAGGCAGTGGCACTATTTCTCATTCTAGAAAAAGATTTTAGCAAGTACCGGTTGCGTCTCCAACGATTGAATCCTTATAAGGCGAGGAGAACCAAGGGATAATCTCGTATCTTAGTTCATATTACTATAACGCCAGTAGGACCAGGGAAAGGAGTCGTATCTTAGACAATATTCTTTTAAGACGAGTTGTACCAAGGCAAGATCTCATATCTTAGTCCATATTCCTTCAAGGCGAGTAGGACCAAGGGAAGGTTCATATCTTAGACCTTATTCCTATAAGGCGAGTTAGGACCAAAAGTCACGCTCCCTAAGGCTCAGTCTTCATGAACCTCTCAGTCCAGAAGATGTTGGCGAGGATCCCCGCGATCATGAGCGAGAAGTACAGCACCACCGCCGCCCACCAGAGCCGCTTCTCCCACTTCCTCTTCTCGAGGTTACGGAGGACGCCGATTCCTACTAAAAGACCTGGAAAAGAAGATAGTTCTATTTAGAATTCATTACAGATATAGCCCAGTGGTTTTGGAAGTTGAAATCGCCGTACCTAAAGAATCTAAAGTGGGAAGTCCATCCGTAAGGATGATTCCGTGTCGGGCTGATTGTACATATGACATGCATCTAACCAGGACTTGCGGTCTTTTATAGATCTGCAGTCAATTTTGCCACAGTAAACCACTTACCATTTAACAAGTTATTGGTTATCACCTTAGCCTGTTATAATCTAGGTGTTACAGATAGTCCTCTATGTAGAGCATGCATGGAGAAGGACGAAACAGCCGCCCACATTCTGCTGGGGTGGCCAGCTGCCGTTCGCACAACCAGGGGAACAGTAGTCTCCAATCTTCAGTAACGCGAAATCGCTGTCTAATTCCTGGAAGTACTTGGCTCGTTGGAGTGAAAATCAGCCGACAACACCCTCCGCACGCGAAATGGGAACACCTGAAGCCTGATTGCGGAAGTTCATACGAAAGAAGAAGAAGTACATACCAGCAATAGCGCCGGCCAAATGGGCGACGTAGCCGATGTTCTGCGTTGCATGCCTCCAGTACCGGTCGTACACCGCCGTGCCCACGTCCACGCCGGCCAGAAGGAGGAACACCAGCAGCTGGATGATCGCGAACTCCATTTCTGCCCAATTCTGGAAAATTATTAGGAAATATTGTTATTAACAGACCCAGTCTCACTTCGTTTCGGGCCATTAGTTCCATATTGAATTGGCGTCGATTACATCGCAAGTTATGTAACATTCATTACCTGTTTCAAAATACTTATTTTAATATTAAAATATTACCGTGTGTTTTCTGTTGTTAGCCAAACTCCTTAACAAATTGTTCTTTGCAGGGGCCACCAAGATACAAGCTTGTCCTTGTTTGGGGCGCATCGACATAGTATTTGAAGTTTTGGGTATAATTGTACTACTTACTTACTTCTTTATGAAAATGTAACTGTGTTTGTTAAATAAACGATAAAAAGTTGTTTATAAAGCTTACTTCTTTATAAATAGTTTGACTAACCCGATGGCGTATTTGGTATGGTGACCCCGCCTCGTACGTCTAAAAGTTGTATTTCTTTCGTTAGTGGAGAAATGTAGCTGAATGAAGAATATCTATAAGAACTTACCATAATAATAGTCGCTATATGCGCCGCAATGAGCGCGTATACTCCTCCCGAAGCTCCAGCGAGGTACACCTTAGGGTCCGTCAGGCTGGTGGCCAAGGAGCCTGCCGCCACCCCCGCTAGGTAGACCAAGGTCACTCGCCACCATCGGTGAACCATCTCCAGCGGCACACCGAGGAACAGCTGCACCAACAAGTTGACTAGAAGGTGGACCACGCTGAAAAGGTGAATGAAATTGATTTAGTTAATAGAAGTGATAATTTTGGGAGCTTCTTCTAAACTCAAATAAGATCTATCTTTCACTCTAGAATGACATTCTTTCTACTTGATGATGACTAATAAATCTACAGGTCTGTTTTACTCAGTCTCAACTGCATAGCCGTAGCTGTGCTCGTGGTCGGTGTGTAAAGGAGAACCGTCTAGGAAACTCGCATCTGTGCGACTTTTGTCGTGTTGTCTAAATTAATAAATGTGTTTTCTTTCTTTCTTCTTTCTGTCCTTGTCTGTGATACTGCTATGGTAACTTGGTACCGCATAACCTTGGTCAGCGACAAACCTTTGAGGTTTCTAAGTCACTCGGACAGAAGCTTAGAGATAAGAAGAGCCCTACAATACGGAGTTAACTTACTTAGAAGCAGCCTCACTGTATCTTTAGTTGTAGGTACCAACTCCATTGAAGGGAAAGATCTTTAGAGAGTATGAAAAGTGTAACTCACTTGATATGCTCCAGCATAGTACGTGATGACCCGCTAGGCTAGGCTTCCTGCTTTCGGCGCAGGTTGGCGACGAGCTCCCACGCGCCCCTGCTATTCTGCGTCGCATCGAACACGAACAGCCAGTCTCCGCCAGGCTGAGACTGACGTACTTTGTGTATTTAGATGATGCGTTGATGAACTCACCCAACGTGCATGAGCATGTAAGTGATGAACTTCCTACATCCGTTGCAGGTATATGGACAGCAAGATTTCCCCTTGGCTGATGATGATCATGCAGAGGGACTGGCGTCATTTGATTGCGTGGCAACTTACCTAACGTGCACCAGAATGTAAGTGATGAACCGCCAGGCCTCCTGCCTCTGGTGCGGATATATGGACAAGATTTCCCCTAGGCTGATGATGATCATGCAGAGGGACTGGCGTCATTTGCTGAACCTGCGCGGCGTCATACCGTACACGTACAGGTAGATCTCCATCAGGCTGATGGTGATCATGCAGAGAAACTGACGTAATTTGTATACGTAGATGATGTGTTAATGAACTCACCCGACGTGCACCAGCATGTAAGTGATGAATCGCCAGGCTTCCTGCCTTTTGTGGGGGTTGTATATGAAGAGGTTGGCGACGGGCCCCCGCGCGTCCATGCTGCCCTGCGCGGCGTCGTACACGAACAGGATGATCTCCACCAGGCTGATGATGATCATGCAGACGGCCGGCGGCCAGCAGCTGTACTCCTCCTCGTAGGTGCCGTCTGAGTATGTGAAGTATGCTTTTCTATGGCTCGGGACTGTTTTACGTAACACAATTGGTGGGAGGGGATGGGGATGGAGTTTGGGTTAGATTTTTTGTTTTTTAAAGGTATTTTTTAACATTGATGTTATTACAGCGATATTTATTTTGGAAAGTAAGGTAATGATTCGGTTTTTTTAATTAATACATAAAATTCAGTTAAAATTCAAATTGTTACAAAGATATTTTTTATATTTTTTTTAGAAAAAAATTCACAAGCAACACAAAATTTTGTAATTATTTTATGTATTTTAATGGTATTCCATGTAGCATTTGAAAAAAAAAATCATTTAGCCATTTGAAACAAAATTAATACCGGTAAACGTTTATCGATCATTAGTTAACAATACCGGTTAGCCAATTTATTATTGGTCAATTTAAAAATAGTTTGTCACAATGGCGATAGAAATAGATTGCGTCCACGCGTCGTCCGAGTGTCCACCGTTGTCGTGTTGCGGTGTTGTCCGTGTCATCATCGGGAGGACGCATTAATCAATTATAGCACAGCCGAAAGGAATAATTCGTTAATTGGACAATAGACGGCCGGTTACAAGCGGATTTCGAAAGATAACAAGTTTTAATGTAAAAAAAAACGTTTTTTTTTTGTTTTGATATTAAAAAGTTGATAATTGAGAAAACACATGTATTAAGAGCAAATAAGATATTTTTTATGAAATTTTATAAAAAATATTAAGTATAAAATTATTATTTGTGATTTTATCGAGTTTTTTTTTATTGTTTGTTATGTACACGATAGGACAAACACAAAATAACAGTAGGAAAGGGGAAAAAAAGAGAAAAAAATACAAGTTAGTAAATTGCATGCATAATAGAATAATATCGATGAATTAGTTACTATTTTATGACAAAAACTACTCATGCGTTATTAATTACCATTTTTATAATATCCTCTACTCGAAAAACTAAATAAGATTTTAAAGAAATCATTCCAGCCTATTCTCGTGCATCCGACAATGAAGTCGAATAATGAATTCCCTTAAATTCGTCCATCAATGTCGAATTCGAGATAAAACTTTATCAAAAAAGAATAGGCACTCTAGGGGACATTTTTAGACATTGACGTCGAATCTAGTAATTATTATTTTTTCCCATAGAATTCCTTGTTTTCACCACAATGTCGAGTGCACGAGAATTGCCCCCCCCAGGTTCCATTCTAAAAACTCGCAAAATATTCTAATAGATCATTAATTTACAATTATTTACATTTACCTTAAATTAAAGTGATATAATGAAGCAATGATTCTACGAAAAATACTCATGTTGAATTTCTAATGACACAATTTTCAAAAAATCATAATGACATGACCCACAACCTTGAACCAGCGACCTCAACACACACATGCGATGAATGTAAATTGTATGGTTTGTATGTTAGAATCCGGCTAACAATCACTACTCAGGTTACACAAAAACACAAGTTGTTTAACCGTGGAAAATAGAACTAAATATAACAAAGACTTTATTCAAGAATATCTAAAAAAGTTATACCTTTACGTAAGCGTGAATTTGGGAGACCATACAACGGATTTATAAGACCATGAAATCATAATATCCTACCAATATATTTTTTTTGTGTAAAAAGTAATTTAATGTTTTTTCTGCTTTACATAATTTTGTTACACTTTATAGTAAATTTGTTACAATTTAAACTGACTTGGTATTTAAGGTGGGATCAGACCACTATTAAGAATAGTCTAGCTGATTTGTCAAGTGGAATATTATCCCCAAACGATAACGATTTGAATATTTTTTTTGGAAAAAAATATTTATAATTATAAACATACCGAAATACTCGATGACATGCCTCAAACATTTCAAAACTTTTCCCCACAATCTGTTGCTTTTCAGTCCGCGTATCTTTTTAGAGCACTCATTTGTCTTACACACTTTGAACCACATAACTATTCAGTGAATGACTCAGTTTAGAACGGGAATTAAAATACAATTACATTTTTTATCCGTCCTCGACTATAAGGAAGTTTCGTAACAATAAAAAAAAAGCAAACAAAACCGTTTTTTTTTCTGAAATTCTAAATAAACCTGCTATTGCATTTTTTTGTATTTTTTTAGTAATAGGTACAGTTTTGGCCTTTATACAAGCGCGTGCACTTTAGTCCAGTCAGGCCACAATACTATAGAAATCCCTTCACACTGGTTGACAGAGCCATTATGACGTCACTCGTAATTGGCGGCAAGATGCGCTAGCGCATTTTCATGCTTTTTCTACTACACGGTAGTTTAACTATCAGTGCAGTAGTTAAGTGCTATTGCAGTTTGTTCATGTATTTTGTCATCTGATAGAATGGCTATTGTGTATTCATGCGAAAGAAGGGCCTGTTAAGAGATGGCACCACGTAGCTGTAAGGTCCAGCTTCTTCATTGGTTATTATTTTTGTAAATGTGAATAGTGTTTGCACGAAAAAATTATATTAAAACAGCTGTTTAACAAAACTTAAAAGCTCGCTTCATATTATTATGTGAAATATTGTCAAAACAATAAAATTGTTCAAATAGTTTATTTGAAAGTCGGCGAACTCTACCATAAAATCTTTACCGGGTAGACAAAATAACATTTAATGTAGCATTATAAGACAAGTTATGTTAGGATAACATGTTGGGGAAACAAGAATACAATATTTTCCAAGATTATCCTTATACTGAGGCAAATATAATAGTCATAGAATAAGTAGTAGTAGTAACTGGACTTCCCAATTAGATATATTATTATGTAAATAATAATATCTTTTGGCTTGCAATATTTAGCAAGTATACATAGTGTAAGTGGATTGAGGCTTTAAAAATATAAATAAAAATATTCTTCTCCGGTTTTGTATGAAATTAAGATCTGGCAGTGAGTAGATTTTTTTGGCCGCCAGTAGGTATGGATACTTTTTTAATTTGTGTGTAAAATGTACGATTGGAAACTTTAATAGGTGTTCTTTATTTATTTAGTTGTATGATATCTCTAATACAAGTGTATATGAGAAATTGTGTCAATTTATTTATTTTCTTAACTTCAACGCCTAATTTCGACACTATCCTATACAGGAAGACAAAACCATTAAAATAATAGATCTTATTAAACATAATGTCTACTATATTAGACCTCCCACTGATTACATCAGGGTTCACAAAGGCCTAAGACCTTCCTCGTTCTCCAATTTGTCCTGTTAACCATTTGACTATGGTAAATTGGTACTGCCCTTTGACTTCTTAATCAAATCTTTATGTCTATGGCCTTTGGATTGTCGCATTTTTATATTGACCTTAGTTATATTCATGAAACGTATCTGAGGGTCCAGAATTTTATTTTGTGATAGGTGACAGACGAGCAAACGAATCACTTGATGGTTACCAATTGCCCGTAGACAACTAAAACAGAGAGTCACCAGTACTGGTACTGGGCTTTAAACTGGGTTGGTTACTGGTAAGAGAGTAAGATATGTTTGTTTATACGGCGCCCTGGGCTTCGAAGCGACGGTTTTTAGACGCGATTGAGAATAATAACACGCTAAGACGATTATAACATTGTGTATTCTAGGGTTTTGATTAAAAAGGGTTTATAACGGGCGGTAGGTATTGCTATTAAATTATTTAGCCACAATTTTCACCTAAAACGGACTACCCCAAATCACTTAATTTCGCGTTTTAAATAAATGCAACATTAATTGCAATGTAATGATCCCAAATTGAGATGTTCCTCTTTTAACTATAAAAAATTGTAATTTAGGAATCAAATCTAAAATCTTAATGAGATAAATCCCGGTAGAGTTATTCGCAGTTTTTTAAATGAGATGTAGTTATTTTTAAATAATATGAATTATGAAGCTTTTGATTATAATTTATTTATCTTTAGTCTTGTTTTAGATTGTGTTTCCGTTCCTAAATCTAGCATCGACGAATGATTTCCTAGTTTCATTTTAAACGCTTATTTATATTTCAAACAATAATGTTTACCGTTCAAAAATATGCGGATGTATTCGAATACAGTTTATAAAACAGTTCTTAGTTAAATTTCTAAGTTAGGATGACTATTAAATGTTAACATGAACAGTTAAAAAACTTCGTTACAAAACAAAACTTTGTTAATGTATATTGGAGTTATTTTAATGGTAATGGACACATGGCTCTTAACGTTTTGTCAAAGGACATACACTTAAACCAGATTGCAGAAAGGGTATTATCTTTTAAAGAAGACATTAGACTTTTAAACTTAAAAAGAATTAACCTCATTGATGTCTTTTGAAGATAATCAGTTCTGCTATTAGGCGTGTTAATCCATTCATTCATTAAAGGCGTAAAATGAAGTTGATCATTATGAGGGTAAGTATGCGTAAAACTAATCTAGATTAGGGCTGTCTAGTTAAAATTAAATGTATACAAAACAATATAACTACCTACCACACAAGTAAGTAAAATTATTCTTTTTAAATGCTTTATTTTTAGTTAAAATCATAAACTCATCCTACTTGAATATTTTTTTAAGAATTTGAATTCACATCCGAACTATTAAATCCTTTAATTTATAGTTACGGCGACCCCTGTCTATAGTCATATACATAGTATGCTCAGGGTATTTCAAAGTTTAGGACTGTATATTAATTTATTTTATTTTAAAGCTTTTAATTTTTTACTTATTGCAAATAATTAATTTTTGACCCTAGTTTGCTACTAAATAAACGTGAAATTGTCCACGATTACCTTAGACAGCTCTAATCGAAACTTACTGCTAGTATTACTTGTTATTTACATGGACACACGACACTAAACCTTAGGGTAATCGAGAGTGTATTCCCGTTATCCTCATAATAATGTCCCTATGAATGGGGACAGAAGGACTATCTGATTGATAATAACATTATTCTTGCTCTCCCGGATTGAATAACTACACATTTTCTGATACCACAACAAGACAAAATGACAGTAAATTAAGCAGCGATACAAACGCAATGCAGCACCGATACAGTCACAGCTGTCAACTACCCGTTACTAAACAACGATACAATCGCGATTCAATTGTATCGGTGTTAAAAGTCGCAGTGTACAATGTTCCTTACAGACTTTTAATTTACACTACGTATCATTTGTCGATTAGGTTTTTTTATCACTAGCGTCGTCCTTGAAAGCAATTGACATAATATTAGTTTTGCAAACAAGAACCAACCCTAAATTCGGATGTAATCAAGTAGACTCTTCATTACGGTTTCTTATATCGAAAGTCTTTTGTGAGCATTGGTTCTGGTTTGCATAACTATGTTCAATTGGTACAATGGAAATAATATTATTGTTGATTCGTAATACGATTGTTTGTATATTCTGTCTGTCCCCATAACTATAATGGACTCATGGGGACAACGGGAACAAACTACATCGAGCACTAAGCCTATACCCACGTTCTGCGAAGTCTGTCTGATCCAATCCCGTCAGAGGGAATGTTGCATCTGGTGGTATACTAGTTTGATCTGGAGATCGCTCGTGGTGTACCATATAAGCGCTTATTTTGATATTTCTTTTATATCTTCTTCCTAAAGCAAGCAAAACATTAGATTTAGTATCACAACTACAGGTTATGACGAAAACTACCAGTGGTTCCCAACTTTTGTAATATGTTCTTGTGATCTATGAGGAGAACTGATTTTATCCATTCATTTGGGTGATGAACACTTGTGCTTCTCCGTCATCACACTTGCTTGTAAAAATACAACGCTCAGCGTATTTTATGTATCAAAACACACCTCTGTATGTACATATTTATTACATGATATTACTAACATATTATGTTGAAGGTCAACAGATATGTTCAGGATAAGATATGAACACGGCTTATTGGCAATTGTGTAGTACTATCGATTCACGGAAATTTGAAATACCTTTATTGTTGTTTATCTACTTAATACACACCTATCTGAAAACTTCAGCCGGTATTCTTTGCATGTGAACTAGGTATCTTACGTCTAACGTGAGTCTAAAATATTGTATCTAAATGTACCTATACTGTATTTATAATTCTGATTTTATTTTATTACAAAAGGTTGCCTAAGAAAGTAAAATCTTTAGTGCTAATGATGACCTTAATTGGTTTGATTACATTAAGGTCTTCGAAACAGTATTAGACTTGTGTGGTGATTAAGCCTAATCCCACCATTATTGTAGCGATGACTTGATATCTATGCCTTTGCCCTGCAGTGGGACAATATACTAAGGTATAGGCCGATACTTTACTTTTACTTTTACGGTTGAGACGTAAGGGTCGCGGGCTCGATTCCCGCACCAACACAAATGTTTGTTGATGAAACAGATATTTGTGTTACTGTTTCAACTTACATCTTCATCTCTCATCTCTCCATCTGGTAAGATGAGGTTAAGAAAAAAACACTAAGATACTAAAACAGTGAAACAAACGCGATGTAGTAACGCGACAGTCAAACGCACGTTTGTATCGCTACAAAAAGTCGCAATGCAAAATAGTTAATGGAAAACAACCATCACTGTAGTTATCATATTAAGCGCTTACTCAATGTCAATATACGCGTACTAAAAGGATTCTACTGTAGTTGAAGCATATCGAACGACGAAGGCTAGAAATTTCCGCCAAAATCACAGATGACTCAACGCTCGACTAAGCGTGATATTACTATGTTTGCTAATCATTAATACATAAGTAGCGCATGGTAATCGGCGGCTTTTCCTACATTAACATTCAAGGCTATGTCAATTTAATTCGATACCCACTCTGATTTGTTGAATGCGTATTTTCACGAGGAATCAGCAGAGCGACTCATCTTTGAGCGTTGACATAAGTCAAGAAGACCCAAAAGCCTTTTAAAAGGCATAAAATGGCATGTCTGCTGTCTGGGCCTTATGACGTTATATCCAATGGGTTACCGGAGACTAAGACTAGGGTTGTCCATCTCTAAAATTTGGAAAACAGGACAAGACGCGTGAAAACTCAGGATTTGAGAGCCCAAAAGAACATGTCAACAAGATCATTAAACATATTCAATGTTATTTATTTTTTTAATCCCGGTCTACAAATGAAACCTTTTTCGGACGCTCCCCGGATGCCTAGGACAAATTGAAAAAAATAAGAGGAGGATGAAAACAGGAAAAACCCGGACGGGATGGCCAACCCCTAGAGTTAGAAAAACGACTGTACTGACACATTATAGCACAGTGGATAGTCGAACGGAAGGCGGACGTTCGAATGCCGTCTGAACTTTTAAAATCTAAATGCGTATTTTAATTTCTTTGCAAGTTTCAATTCTGTTGCGTGCCAATATTTCTTTAGGAAATTATTTACAAAATATCTGTTGAAAATAAGAAAATAATGAAATACGAACGCTCGTAAACGAACGAGCGTAATTCAATTCTTAACAGAGTTCAATTCTCGGGTCGAGCAAAAAGTATGTTTCGATTTTTTTCGAACATTCGGGCAGTCAGTCATTGCCCGGGTTTGTGATCACCAATCCACATAAGGCAAGAGTGGTGATTAAGCTTAATGGGCCGGCTTCATTATAAGCCTCCTGGTTCCTCTTCTCAGTTCTCAGAGTCACCAAAGCCGAACGGCAGACGCTTCATTGTAATTAGCAGACTCCCCAAATCCTTGGTGCATGCGCATGAGTTCCGAAACGAACGTCTTCGGCCAACCGCTAGGCCTATGTGTAAAAGTGTCCTAATCACTACGATGACATCAGAAGCTGCCAGTCACGTACATGATAACATTCAGGATAACGAGCCATGTTGCATTCTCGTTAAATCATAATATATTTGACCTTGAAGTCTTGGCACTCCATCTTGTGAAATGTGAATTACTCAAGAAAATAGAAGTTGTTTGTTTCAGTATGACATATATAACTGCCATTATGCCACGCTCAAGTCTTCAATTAAGCGTTTTTTTACTTTATGAGCTACTCAAACATCATGCTAACACTTTCAAAGTATTTTTATAACAGAGACAACAACATAGTGAAGCAGCTCTCCCTGAAGTGAATCCCTTAAATATTAAAAAAATACTAGGTAGCTATAATTGCTCTTTGTGATGATTACTTTTTTGATTCACTTTTTTATAATAAATTAGTTTCTGTTAATTCCACAATGAACACATCTCTTGACCCATCATTTCGAACACCCCAATGTTATTAAAAAACTAAACCACAACATAAAATAGTAAGAAATCAAATAGAAATATCCTATTAGAATAATGACGCGACTACATAAAACCAATGATTTATTAATGAATTCACATCATTAACGATAAACGTCAGACATGAATGAAGATCAGTCAATGAACTCTATTATGCTAAAACAGTCAGCTATACACCTGAATCATATTATGTCAAACAGCTTCAATCGATCTTAAACCGTATTACATTAAAACAAAGCTCAAAACCAATGGAAGACATTTGACAAATATAACGTTGATGTAGCTCACCGAACATTTGGACTCGTTGTATTTTACAAATCGTTTTTGTGCATAATAACTGGAAAATCTTAAAACTGTCAATTAATTTGATATTTATTTAATTGAATATTTCGGATACGGATCGGATCTAAAGGTACTTACTACGAATGTAGTTTAGTCCAGGCGAAAAAAAAAAAGTTTAACAAATATTCGATGCAATTTTAATTTTTTAGATTCTACTTGTGAATTAGTTACTAATGAAAAAATAAAGTTGCTTTATAGAGAGAGAGTAGAGTGACGTTATTTCTCTCTACGTGTCTGTAATTACGAGCACCGATTGATAAAATCTAATGAATGATTGCTTAGCAATATAATTCATTTTTAACAGCAATTATTAGTACAACAATAAACATTTGCTATAGAATTAGTTATTTTGCTGCTCGTATAATATTTTTTCTTTATGTACGAAGCACCATTATGATTGACTTCAATTAAAATTAATTGACACAATATAACAATTTGGAAACTACAACACTAATCCAATGACAACACACAAATTATCAATGATGGAGACAGATGAGAGAATAGCCCCAATGAGACGTTGGCTAAAATGAAATGACCAGAACGAAACATTATGAAAAAAAAGGAAAATTAAAAAAAAAGTACCGCCGTCACTCGTCGAGACTGCAGTGAAGCCTGGCCACCTTCCTAGCAAACAAAATTAGTATTTATGCTACAGGTGGTAAAGTACACAGTTAAAACACATGCTATATACAGCGTTCACATAACACAAGTGCTATAATACAACATTTTGGTGAGTAAATCTTCAGTCTTGTGACCGTAGCTCCTTTCGGAAATATTAGAAATGAAATAAATCAATGACATTATATCGAATATGCAAACATTATTTCTTTTTAATTAAGAGCTTTAATCTGAGAGACTAGAAATGTAGCTAACCATGATGCATTTTACTTTGTAGTTACAAAAAAAGAGAAATATTCTAAGAATGAAGATTTACTTACTCTTAATAATAAGGTTTTGGATACAGTAAATAAATATATGGATAGTCAAAACTCATTACGAAAGAGTATAAAAAAATAAATAATGATACTTAACTGAAATTTCCAATTAAGAATCATCTAGTAAGGTAGGTATATTATTTCTAGAATTAATTCTTAAACTATTCAACGACACGATTTTCTGAGATCTGAGAAATTCATATACACCTAATACCATCAATTTGTTCAATATATTTTGACATAAGTATTTATTCCGAAATGGATTTTCAACATAATTTACTATTAATTAGCCTGAAACCCCATTCTTCTGATTATGAATACGAACCTCGTCATCAAATGATTAATCATAGGGCATTGACATGTAGAGGACAAACCCTCTTGCGGTCATTTTGTCTTTGGACAGTCGAAAATAGTGTCGCAAATTAGTCACATCCCGAGTTTTTTCCAGCAATCAACACTATGAAACAGTAAACTTCAAATTTATTCCACCACTGGGGAGTGCATGGCCTACATTAGACGTAAGGTGAATCATACCTTACTGTCAATGACAATAAGATTGAAGATGGAAGCGTACTTAGCCACAACCCTTCAACCGCTATGAAACTGGCTTATTTAATTTTTACCAGTAGAAAGGAGGGTAACAATTTTATGTTAAAAGTGAAAGAGCAAATCTCGCACTTGACAATAAAGTAACATCTAACCATTATAGGATACTGCATTATGTGACTCAAAAATATCTCAACATTTTTATACAAAAAACTATGGTTTGATGTTGTTGGATTAAATATTAATTTTCCATATCATATTTAAATACTGAACATCACAACAGCAAATGAATACCCAAGGATATGAACTTGGGAAGTGATAATTACTATATGTCTAAAGAACTCCAGTTCTTTCAATATGAGGTATTGAGTCGAGATATTACGATTTTCTAGCCACGTTAGAGTGAGAACAATAAGGGCATAAAACAATAGGTCCTCGTCATTTACAACTGTTTGAAGTATTTATTACAAACAAACAAACAGACGATGCACTATAATCTCAAACATCATTTAGATATTTTAATGAATGCTCTTCCTATTTTCAACTATTAGAAATCAGAAGGTTCTAACAAAATCCACGTTATTAGTTTTAATAATAATAAAACAAAACAAGAATTTTTTGCTTTAAATTTTTCAGTTGTTCAGGAAAGATTTTACAATGTATTTTTACTAAATAAGACACTTAAAAATTCCTTGTTCTATCAAGGAACTTAGTAAATCTAGAATTTTTGATCCGAGAATCTCAAACGAAGACTGTTGATTTTAACTGCATTATTTATTTAATCTACGATTGTATCCAAAACCTTAAAATATAACAATAAGTATCTAATTTAAAAACAGCTAACAACTCCATGCTACTAATAAAAAAACTACTTCTACTATTTTCAATACAAAATTCTATAGATGCAAGATTTTGCCTAAGATTGTGAACATTTTGTGCCGAAAGTGCACAGTGCTCACATCGGTGCAAATTATGTTTTGGTACCAAAATATCTTTGTATCTGCACCGCTGTGTTTATCAAATGGGCAGCCGCCTAGTAAAGTTTAGACTTTGAGCATTCAACCAAAGATATCGAAGACATCTGGCAAACTATACATTATGGTAACCCTTGTCTGATAAAAAAATATTTCTGCAGCCAACTACTTGGTAATTCGTTTTCCCCTCTTTCAATACAGCCAAAAATAACCCAGAAATAAAAAATGTATTTTATATTTTAGGTATACAGAGCACACAATAATTGCATCTCGTGGACAAATAAAACAAAGAGCTTTCTTTGAAATTCAGTCACCAATCTTTGTTGGAAAGAAGAAAAGGATCCAGGTCAAGAAGGGCCTTAGTCACCTTCAAAGGCCGGATTGGTAAGAGGTGGCTGAGAATACAGCGGAGTGGCGAATTCTCGTGTCGGAGGCTAAGGTCCACTTCGGGTCGCTGAACCAGCGTAGTTAGAATCTAACAAATACTGGTGACAGAAGAAATCTGATTAAATAAACAAGGAAGGTTCTGACAACGACGGTGATGCTTCATGACGGCTACATCGATTTATCGATACAGATTCGTTTGTAATACCCGAAAGAGGGAAAAATGATCGTATAATTCGACATGTCACTTCGTAGCTTTCGGGACTGAGGGTCCACTTACTTTTGGTTGAATGCCCTAAGCGTTAAGAAGTCGTACCTGTCGTATCCACAGGCGATCTATGCGGTATGATGGAGTGGACATATCTGGCCACGAAGTGCCCAAACACCGCCTTCAGGTCAGGGTTGTGCATCATCTCCACAAACTCGGCGAAGTCCAGGTACCCAGAGTTGTCTCGGTCGGCGAGGGCCATGATCTTGGAGACCACGTTGTCGGGCAGGTCCTGGTCATACTCCCTGGAGTTGATGATCTCTTTGAGCTCCACGTAGGAGATCTTGTTGTCGTTGTCTTTGTCATACTGGAAAGAGGAAATGAGAGAGTCAATTTACATTTTTTTTAAGAGACAAACTGTCACATACACGGTGTATCTGTGAACATTTACATCCTTTTAACCTTCTCTAGTCTTCTACCAATCATACTTCACAACATTTGTTCTATGACTTTTGGAAATTCGCATAAAAAAAATCAACTTTTCAAACAAACTCGGCCACGTGACTTGTTCAATTTGTATGGGGAGTCGAAAAAACAATCGAAGAATTTCGAAAAGTCATAAACAAATTTTGTTTAGAATGGTTGGTAGAATACGTGGTTAAAAGGATGTAAATGTTCACAGATACAACCTGTATCTAAACATTTTAACAACCACTTCTGCTGCTGACTGTACATCATCATAACTACAACCCGAGAGCATACTCAACGCATCAGATATTTTTTAGCGAACACTAGAAAAACTTTGGAAAACAATCGTGAAAAATAAACAACATGGTTCTGGCAAATGTAAACTGTAAAGCCAACGTAACCAAACATTTCAGAAATTTAGAATGAATAATAAACACACAGTGGCCTCTTAAAGAATGGATTTCGTATTTGTAAACGTCAAATAATAAGCTGCGCAAAGTTTCTATACTCTGGTTTTTAATCATGTGTAGTAAACTGACAGATGAAAATGACAAGTTTCTATGCATTTTGACATTTTGCATCTGTAAAATTTAGTGATAATGTATGGGGATGACACATGGACATGTGTCAGTTTACTACACATGATTGTGAACCAGAGTATAGTGACGATTCATAGGAAGGAGGAAGATAGATATGACGTTGTGGGATATTTTTTTGATAATTTTATGTAGAACATTTCCGTCATACATGATTCTATGTATCTTGAACCATTAAGGCTACACACGCGACGGAAGCTTAAAAGATAGAGTAACTTCTCCCGCTTTCCCAACATTTCCCTTTACTGCAGCTCTGCTCCTATTAATTATAGCGTGATGAAAAGTATATTATAATATGCGCAGGAGTATGAAAAATTGGACCAAGTTTCGTCAAATTCCGTCAAGTAGTTTTTGTTTCTATAACGAACATACAGACAGACTGACAGACAAACATTCTACTGATTGCATTTTTGCCATCAGTATCGATCACCTATTACCCCCTGATAGTTATTTTGACCTCTCAACAGATTTATTATAAGTATGTATTACATATTTACACGTGTAGTGTACTATCTACTATAACAACAATCAAAAGCAACATATTACACATAAATAAGGAGAAAATGCCGTTATCAGCGGAAGGAACGCCGTATCACACGCATGAGTCGATCTGCCGTGCGCGCGCGCAAATATTTGCACAAGGCGGCTCTATTTTGGTCATCGCCGAGAATAAAGCGAGATATAGATCAATATACGTTAATCGTGAATTCGTGATTATTGTAGTACAATTCTATTTGTGTTTTTTGGGCGGTGTTATATTGTTTATCAGGATTTCTGGAACTGAATGATTTCTGAAGCTCATGGAGGCCAATTCTCGGTTTTTTCCTGATCTCTATGATGTCCTTCTTGTTGTTTTTTTTTGTAAGTCACTGGCATTAGCTGTGCCCCGCTTAGAGCATATGCTCTGAGGTGCCCCGGTATTATCGATGTCTATATCCAAACGTCTTCGTATCGGAGATATGTAATGGAAACCGCAACAAGGACGTACGCCCTTATAAAACGAAATTTGGATTGACAGACAAAGCTGCGTATACCTTAGTATATACTTAAAACTATTCAATGTGGTTAATGAATAAGTGTTTAAAAAGGCGTCTCTCTGTTCCAGGAAAATCAAATCAGCTACTTAGTAGCTTACACGCATGTGGAAAACCAATTTCTAAGCAGCTCTTTATTCATATATGTCTAGTTTTTAAGCAGATATGGATGTTATTAAACATTGTTTTACTTGTGGCGCAACAGACTGATATCTTTTAATGAAATTGGTTAATTATTTTTTGAGTTCGTTGATGGGCTGAAGATTCAGTCTGCGATAGTGCGCGCAGCTACACACATATTGATTCTCATCTTAATGTCAAACACTTTTGGTTCATTATCAATTGAACTACCATTGGTCAAACCGTCGTCAACGCCTGCACTCATGGTCAAAATGGTTAAGAAGAACCTAGACTTGATGTCCGTTCACTATAAAGACAAAGTCAGCTCTAAAAGTTGGTAAAACCCTCGAGTCTCGAAATAGCTTATCAATGCACGTTGACATATTAAAGTGCGCTACAGTCTTGATATTAATGCAATTTATGAATGATATATTGCACTCGACCTCAATTCCCTTTTCAAGAACTAAGTAATCTTAAAATAGATACTGATTTCGACCCAAACGGTATATAATAGCTGAGTTTTTAATGGCTTTAAAAGTTTTAAAAAGACAAATGCAGAATAATTATAAGTTTATGACCAGATAAATGTGGGAGAGCCACGCTTCGGCATGAATGGGCCGGCTCGACCGGAGTGATACCACTGCCTCACAGAAAACCGGCGTGAAGCAGCCACTGTGCTGTGTTTCGCCGAGTGAGTGAACCCTCACTCACCGGTGGCCCACTCGGGAGGGAAGGGGATAAAAGGTTGGCAGCGCACTTGTAACTCCATTGGTGTTGCAAGTGTCCATGGGCGGCGGCAATTGCTTACCATCAGGTGATCCACCTGCTCGCCTGCTACCTATCACATAAAAAAATATATATAAATGTCCAAAAATGTTAACAGAATAAAGATACCTAATCCGTTTAGAAACAAAATATTACAAGATGTAAAGGTTTTCATATTTATTTTTAAAAAGTAGGGTCACTTGTTTACAATCGTCGATGATTGCAACTACTTACAAATTCATTGAATATTTCTAAATGGACAAAGAGGAACAAATACATATATAGCTAGAAGACTAGAACTGTGCGACCTTTTTTGGTTATCATCTGCCGAAATGAACGGGTTATGTGAGACAATTCAGACAATATGGTAGGTAAACTAAACCATACCAGAGGTGCTCTCTTCTACTCCTGAGAGGGAACATCTCATCATCATCATCAGTCACCCCTAAAAAGGTACTACCTACTGCAAATAAGTAGCTAAAGACATTACATTGGTAATTGTTTGATTGCCCCCCTTCACCATACCACACGCCAAGCAAAGATAATACATTTGTGGTTTCTTTCATACAAAATGAGGATGTAAGAGTCATGCAATAAATCCCCTGTAACTATACGCATGAATCATGGTTATCGGATCGAAACACTCGTGGTTGCGATAACAGAACCATCATTGAGTTAAAATACTATTTCATAAATTCGTAACGAAAATTAAGCGATGCTTTATAAATCCTAATGATTCCAATTATGCATAAAAGATCCATCCAACATAGTAACTCAATGGAACAGGGTCAAAATAATATCAATCTAAAGTTTATTATGATAATGTTTGATTTATATGAGCACATAACATTGATTATAAAGCACCAGAAACAATAATATTTAAAAGACAAGAAGAAATCATTCAGTTGGTCCGACTGGTGCCTCTGTTAAAGAGTTGCGAAGGTCAGATTTGCATCGCGCTTCATTGTAAAATACCAGACACTAAATCCTTTTTTTTTGGTTTCGCAGGGGTAATGCTGCCGACCCAAGAAATGAGCCGATTGTCTTATACCCCCGTAAACTCTGAATCCTGAATCATACTTAAAAACATAATAATTTCTTCAGAATCAGTCTTCTAATAATTATTTTCAAGAGAGAAGCAGCCCATAAAAATCGTTATTTACCTACTCGTAAAAACAGACCGCATATCACCACCTGTGCGATACGCAATGGCAAACCACTCGCTAAAATTATCACGATTACTTAACAAATAGAATCGTGGGAGTTCTGTTTGAGCAGCCGTGGCAAGCGGACGTTCCCCGGAACACGTGCGAACCCATCCTCTGCCTTCGAAGTGTCGGTCGGTCGGTTTATGCCATTGTTCGACGCGAGCGCAAGGCATTGTTTTCGCGCACTGAATCCATCCTTCCCAATTTTGAGTGTTTCTATTTGTATTGTTTTAATTGTAATGTAATTTTCTACATCACCCAAAATTTTAGTGTTTGTGCAAGTGCTCTAGTGCCAGTGATTAGATTGATTGATTGGACAAATCCCGATAGTTCGATCCGAGTGTGGCTTTTGCCAATCCAGAGCCCACCTGTCACCAACAAAGATTGCACTACGTCGTCGCAACTCTTATTGCTGACGTTTGGCCCAAGACGGAGGCACTCAGCAGTTGATATAAACTGCGGAGGACGCCGCCCTGGTAGCTATAAGTCATCGCGCGCTGAACCCGGTGAGAGATTTCCATTTTGTCACGCCCAGACTGGGCCCTGCCTATCAGCGAGGTCTCCTAACGTTACCGTGGTGCAAGGGAAACATCAAACACCTAGAAAGCTTTACAACGATCCCCTACAACCTTAGGAATAAATGCTGGATTAGACTTACAATAACTTGATAACACCCATCGATTGTATAGGGAGAAAAAAAACCAATTTTGCACTCATTACCTACCGCATAAATGGCCTAAAATCCATAAGAGTAAGGTTACACAGCTAGTTTAAATAAATAAAATAAAAGTTAGAACTTCAAAACAACATTCACATCCTGCGCCAACATCTGGCAGTAATAAAAGTTCAAATTACCAAAACTTTCTACATCCCTTATTTACCTAATTACTAAAAACCCCGGCACCAAAGTCATTCTTTTGTTTCCCCAAATAATGTTTCTTTCAACCATCAATTGCCCAACATCTGCAAAATAGACACATTACTCACCAGACAAAGGAGAACCAAAAACAAAAGGCAACAAACTATCCTTGCAATAGTTGCATTCTAAATAATCCCATTCTTTCGTATGCCTGCACTAACTTGAACAAACACAATTGTGCACGTTTTATTACCCGAAAACGGCCTTACAGTGATAAAAAACCAGACTGGTACCTATCTTTTTTCTTTCTCTTGTAATTAACTAATCTTGTTTCTACCCACAGCCTAATCTACATTTAGTAATAAGCTTTATCCCACAGCACAAGGAAGATGTATTCAATATTCAAAATCGAAGGAGATGGCAACTGTCTTTTTAGAGCTATTGCACACCAAATCAATGAACTATTCTACCTCACGCTAGACCACAAAGCAGTCCGCCAAGATCTAGCACGGTATGTCGAGGAAAACCAAGACGACCCTGAAATGAAAGCTGCAATTTCCAGCAACTTCCCAAACTCCGATCAGCCGTATCATACAATGCAGTATTCAACCTACATTGCCAACCAATACTTCGACAAAACATGGGGCGGAACCGACATTCTTCTAGCGGCAGCAAACTTTTATATAGTCAACGTAATAGTTCATCGACCTAACGGAACATCACTAATAATAAAACCCCAAGAACACGAAGAAGCCGTGGGTACCATAAACCTCCTGTATAACGGATACCACTACGACAGCATAATCTTTTTGTCGCAAGAAAACAACCGTACAAGCGAGGAGGGCAGAAACAAACCTATGGAGACCCCAGTAGTCACAAATATACAAAATTCCAGCCTTAGCCTAAGTACTTCAACGACGTTGACCGACGAAGTTGCGGATAGTACTGGTTACAGAATACTAGGGGCTAAATCGCATCCAAAACCATCATACGAATTATCAACTGTATCGATAGCCACATGGAATATTAGAGGAGCTGCGGACGCGAAAAAGAAAAATATTGTAGACCAACAATTGACGGAAAACCAAGTAGATATAGCATGCTTACAAGAAACACATCTGAAAACCGGGACCCTTCAAACCAAGAACTACGTATGGCATCTTACTGGTTCAAACAAGAACAGGGGTCTAGCCATCCTAATTAGAAAAAACACAAACCTCCAGATTAAAGACATCTCACATTGCGCCAACATCTGGCAGTAATAAAAGTTCAAATTACCAAAACTTTCTACATCCCTTATTTACCTAATTACTAAAAACCCCGGCACCAAAGTCATTCTTTTGTTTCCCCAAATAATGTTTCTTTCAACCATCAATTGCCCAACATCTGCAAAATAGACACATTACTCACCAGACAAAGGAGAACCAAAAACAAAAGGCAATAAACTATCCTTGCAATAGTTGCATTCTAAATAATCCCATTCTTTCGTATGCCTGCACTAACTTGAACAAACACATGTGCACGTTTTATTACCCGAAAACGGCCTTACAGTGATAAAAAACCAGACTGGTACCTATCTTTTTTTTTTCTCTTGTAATTAACTAATCTTGTTTCTACCCACAGCCTAATCTACATTTAGTAATAAGCTTTATCCCACAGCACAAGGAAGATGTATTCAATATTCAAAATCAAAGGAGATGGCAACTGTCTTTTTAGAGCCATTGCACACCAAATCAATGAACTATTCTACCTCACGCTAGACCACAAAGCAGTCCGCCAAGATCTAGCACGGTATGTCGAGGAAAACCAAGACGACTCTGAAATGAAAGCTGCAATTTCCAGCAACTTCCCAAACTCCGATCAGCCGTATCATACAATGCAGTATTCAACCTACATTGCCAACCAATACTTCGACAAAACATGGGGCGGAACCGACATTCTTCTAGCGGCAGCAAACTTTTATATAGTCAACGTAATAGTTCATCGACCTAACGGAACATCACTAATAATAAAACCCCAAGAACACGAAGAAGCCGTGGGTACCATAAACCTCCTGTATAACGGATACCACTACGACAGCATAATCTTTTTGTCGCAAGAAAACAACCGTACAAGCGAGGAGGGCAGAAACAAACCTATGGAGACCCCAGTAGTCACAAATATACAAAATTCCAGCCTTAGCCTAAGTACTTCAACGACGTTGACCGACGAAGTTGCGGATAGTACTGGTTACAGAATACTAGGGGCTAAATCGCATCCAAAACCATCATACGAATTATCAACTGTATCGATAGCCACATGGAATATTAGAGGAGCTGCGGACGCGAAAAAGAAAAATATTGTAGACCAACAATTGACGGAAAACCAAGTAGATATAGCATGCTTACAAGAAACACATCTGAAAACCGGGACCCTTCAAACCAAGAACTACGTATGGCATCTTACTGGTTCAAACAAGAACAGGGGTCTAGCCATCCTAATTAGAAAAAACACAAACCTCCAGATTAAAGACATCTCACATTTCACCAACGTCATGGCCGCCGTGGTTACCAGCAACCTAGGAAACATCTACGTTATCACAGCTCATGTCCCACAGAATTCGTCACAAGCAACGTATGCATTTAGCGACATTCTATATTTTATAAAGAAAAAGCCAAAAAACTGCAAGATGGCAATACTCGGAGACTTCAACGCACATGTAGGTTACCTCGACATTAAAGACCTACGTGATTCCGAACAAGTCGGAAAGAAAATACTACACATGAATTCTAATAAGAATGGAGAATTCTAATTGATATAATGAGAAGAGAGAAACTGAAATTAAATACTTCGTTCTGCAGAAACAGTTGTCTAAAAACCTGGAAATCGGGGACCAAAAATCACAAATCGACCACATATTAACATTAATGAACGAAAACCAACCATCGAAGATATAAAGGTATTCCCTTCAACAAGACATCCGACCACAAGCTTATTATTGGAAAATAAAACTTCTGGAATCAAAATCGAACAGAACTCAACCCGCAATGAGAATCCACCTGAAAACTTCCAACAGGACAAAAAGAAATCCAACAAGAACTTCAATTACCGACTACTTGATTATGGAAGACTAAAAACCAAGGAGACGTGCCTCAAATACCAAAACGAAATAATACAAACATGTCAGACTCTACTTCAAACGAACACCAACAACGACCTATGTCTTGGGAAAAAATCACAGAACATAATGAAACTCGCAGCAAATAACACGCTGTTGAGAGAAACCAACTACTCTACGGAACGCAGGTTTGCAGGTGCGCAACTTCAAAAAGCGAAATTCCTTAACAATCGCTTTCCCAATAACCCAACACATCGTGCAAGGGTGAAGGAATGTCGTAATAAACTACGCTCAATTACAGAAAAAGAAGAAGAAACGGAATTTCAAGCATTTTTTGAAAACCTTAGAAACAAACACCGATCCACGCGAATGAGGATCACTTACGACTTCTACAGGCGACATGTTCAGACAGAAAAAGCTAAAATTAAACACAGGTACATACCGATGTCCCAGTGGGAATCCGAACTATCAAAAATGGAAGGACCGCATATTAGCCTACATGACACCGAGAACCTTGAAGACCTTAACGATCTCCCCACAAAAGAAGATGTCATAGACGTAATCAGTAAGATGCGCGGAAACACAGCCCCAGGCATAGATGGAATAGTAAGCGAGTTATTTAAATACATGCCAGAGCAGTTACTGCTCGAGGTAGTCCAACACATGCAAAGGGCATGGTTGAACAACGAAATTCCCACAACCTGGACCCAAACCACACAAATACCCATTCCAAAGAAAACACATCCACAGACCGTCAATGACTACAGACGAATATCAATTTGCTGCACAGGCTACAGAATATATGCAAGTTTACTGCTGGAACGACTTGACAAATGCACGACACACCTAGGGAATTACCAAGCGGCCTTTTTAGAAGAGAGATCAACGGATGACCACATCTTTACACTTCGACGTGTACTAGACGAAAAATGGCGGGAAGGCACGAGAACATACGTCACGGCCATCGACATGGAAAAAGCTTTTGACACTGTCGACCTGAACGCGCTTAAAGACATATTAACCACAAGAACAAACAAGGCTCTAACCAATAGAATCATTAAAGCTTGCATGAACGAATACACCAGCCTGAAGTGGTACGGCCAACAAACAAAATTAATTAAAAAAGGCAAAGGTGTCAAGCAAGGATGCCCCTTATCACCTAGACTATTTACCCTAGTAATTGACGACGTATTAAAAACCCTTGAAGAGGAAGGGGATATAAAACTTAACCAGGATTCAGGAATAAATCTCCCTATGGTCTTGTCATTCGCCGACGACCTAATACTAGTAAGCACAAATCTGGCTCAAACCAGCAACATATTACACAAAATAGAACAACTACTCACGACGGTTGGCCTAAAAATCAATAAAACGAAAACGAAATTACTAATACGGGACCCAGTTAATGGAACAACCAATGGAACATTTATAAGATTAGCAGGAACAAACATCAAACCAGTTAACGAAATCCGCTATCTAGGTACCTACATAACCGCTGGTCTCAACAGGAAAAACACCGTAAGAACCAGATGCAAGCAAGGGGTTAAAAACTCAAAAATCCTAATATCATTAATAAAAAAAAACAAAAATGGAATGGCAAACAGCGAGGCTACTTTACAAAATGGTCATCGAGCCTACCATTACGTATGGTCTAAAAGCAGCAGCAATCACGAAAACCAACAGGTCTACGTTAAGAAGATATGAACGACTAATACTAAGAGACATGCTTAACCATACCAGGAACCCGCCAAGAAATATCAAAGTCCACGACCTCCTGTTAGGACAAACAATCACCAAAAGAATTAAATTCCTCAGGATTTGCTATTACGGCCACATACTGCGGCGCTCATCTCCCCACCTGTTACACGCAGCTATGAGATTTAAAGCGCAGCATTTAAAAATCGGAAGACCGATATTCACCTGGCTCAACTCCATCTCCCACGATATGGAATACTACAACAGAAGCACAAGTGAATGGCGCCAACTAGCCGAGGAAAAAAGCACAATGAGAAAGGCGGCACAGCAGATCTTTGAAATCGCAGAAACGGACAGTGAAACAGATACCTCCACACACGAAGACTAAGAACCACCTTCAACAAGAAACATGACTCAACAAAGGCTGGATTGCCCACCAACTCACCAACGCTCATCCATAAAACTAATCCCTCCCCTCCAATATTCCTATACTGGGTTGCAACGGTGTATACCGGGCTGGTTGTGGTCGGGCCGGCTGCGGCTTGCCGATCTTCCTTTCCCATCCAGAGCGTGTCCATCCTCACAAAAATTTGCGCCCCCTGGTGTGCCGGTTTGACCGGAATCAGGCATTACGTCCTGGCTGGGTGTGGTGCGTCAATGGTCAATGTCAATGTCAATGATACTTAGCAAATAGAATCGTTACGAATTTCCCCGAATTACGAGTACCTATGCGTAATCATGATGATGATGATGATGATGATGATGATGATGATGATGATGATGATGATGATGATGATGATGATGATGATGATGATGATGATGATGATGATGATGATGATGATGATGATGATGATGATGATGATGATGATGATGATGATGATGATGATGATGATGATGATGATGATGATGATGATGATGATGATGATGATGATGATGATGATGATGATGATGATGATGATGATGATGATGATGATGATGATGATGATGATGATGATGATGATGATGATGATGATGATGATGATGATGATGATGATGATGATGATGATGATGATGATGATGATGATGATGATGATGATGATGATGATGATGATGATGATGATGATGATGATGATGATGATGATGATGATGATGATGATGATGATGATGATGATGATGATGATGATGATGATGATGATGATGATGATGATGATGATGATGATGATGATGATGATGATGATGATGATGATGATGATGATGATGATGATGATGATGATGATGATGATGATGATGATGATGATGATGATGATGATGATGATGATGATGATGATGATGATGATGATGATGATGATGATGATGATGATGATGATGATGATGATGATGATGATGATGATGATGATGATGATGATGATGATGATGATGATGATGATGATGATGATGATGATGATGATGATGATGATGATGATGATGATGATGATGATGATGATGATGATGATGATGATGATGATGATGATGATGATGATGATGATGATGATGATGATGATGATGATGATGATGATGATGATGATGATGATGATGATGATGATGATGATGATGATGATGATGATGATGATGATGATGATGATGATGATGATGATGATGATGATGATGATGATGATGATGATGATGATGATGATGATGATGATGATGATGATGATGATGATGATGATGATGATGATGATGATGATGATGATGATGATGATGATGATGATGATGATGATGATTTTCATACACACAAGAACACAGAAGAGATCCCGCAATGCATGAAAAACCCGTCTCTAGACAAATGTATCCTGCCAACTATGACTTATGGTGCCGAGACATGGACTCTCACTAAGGAGACTGTGCACAAAATAAGAGTAGCACAAAGGGCCATGGAGAGGAGTATGCTCGGCATCAGACTTCAAGATCGAGTCAGGAACTCTGAAATCCGACGCAGGACTAAAGTCCCAGGACGTCGGATTGAGAGTGATAGAACTAAAGTGGAATTGGGCAGGACCCATTTAGCTAGGACGCGGTGATGGCAGGTGGAGCAAGATTGTGACCGAATGGTGTCCAAGAACGGCCGCCGAAGTCCGGGTCGTCCGGTGGCGCGATGGGTCGACGACACTCGCTAAAATCGGAGGGGCTACATGGTTCGAGCAGCAGTCAGGACCGGGCACAGTGGCGAAAGGGAAGGGAGGCCTATACTCAGCAGTGGGTACTACCGGGCTGATGATGCTGATGATGATGATACACACAAGCATGTAGGTAAGTTCATTCAAGCATGCTAAAGTGGCAATGGGCTGGTCATATCTGTGGAAGAACTGACAACCGTTGGGGTAGAAAAGTTCTGGAGTGAGACCGCGACTCGGAAAGCGTAGTGTAGGACGGCCTCCGGCTAGATGGAATGATGGTCTGAAGTAGTTGGTATACTATACATATACTGGATGCGTCTAGCCGAAGACAGATTGATGATGATGACACGCAGACATTCGCTAGACAGTTACAAATTTAAATAAAGCCACCGTACAGAAAAGTAATTAGCCTTTTTAAACTTTAAATATTAAGGCATAAGGATCATTTGGGTTTAGCTATTGCTTGATTCAGCTAGGGGATTCCCAGGAAATAGCCATATGACATATTAAAGTATCCTGTTACTCATCGTCTAAATCTTGCCATAGTAGCAAAGCAATCATTTGTTATCGGTCTAATCTTTTCCCTGTACAGGGCACACACAGGCGGTGACTCAGATGAAAAAACAATTTAGCAATTTTGAATATGGTTAAAGCTGTCTCTCACTGTTAAAGGTGGCAACCATGGTTGATGGATGATTCACACATTATAACGTGTCACGTACGTGTCCGGTACGTGGACGTTCCTCGGAAATCGCTTCAGAGCCCGGGTACACTCAAACAACGATCCAGGATTTGTACAGTTTGGCAATTACTATTTCAGCGACTGCGGTCTGACCTTCGCTACACTTAAACTGGGAACTAGACCAATTAGTAGATAACATATTTGCCATTTCGATGCGTTCTGTAACTAAATGAAGATTTATGACTTCGAATTGGAGCCGGAGGCCCAATTGTGGAAAAGGGGGTTAAAGCTTGGCAGCAAAAAGAAAAAGACGCAAGTTCTTATAACATCGTAACTTCTTATTGGTAGGTACACATCGGTTGTGAAGGAGTTGCAAGTAAACAATAAAATGAGGCTTCAGTGAACAAACAAGCATTGATACTAACTAACGCGACAGAAGGGTCAAAACTGACCAGTTGACTGACTGACTAAGCTCTCGGATAGCAATGGCTGCGTGAGCCAATAATCATCTCAACACAGCCAAAGGCGACTGTCAAATCGATATTATTCACCTATTGTTACCTCGACTCGACGATATTTCCAGCTATTGTTACGCCTTAGTTTGTGGAGAACACATCAAAACGCCGGTCGATTTAATGAGGACTTTGATAGATCTTTAATCAACCGAAACTGTTGTAATGGGTACAGAAAGGGAGGTGTAAAGATAGAAATAGAAACCCAAGGAAACCACTCAATACACTCA
Source organism: Cnaphalocrocis medinalis (assembly GCA_014851415.1). Taxonomy (NCBI): domain Eukaryota; kingdom Metazoa; phylum Arthropoda; class Insecta; order Lepidoptera; family Crambidae; genus Cnaphalocrocis; species Cnaphalocrocis medinalis. Next base: position 13,067,540 of record CM026295.1, read on the forward strand.
GGCCGTTGTTGCAGGCCTTAGTTTAATGAGAAGTCCTCCTTGAACCAAGGCTGGCCAAACCCAGGCCAAGACATTAAATTTACCCACCAACTTCGCTTGAAAGAGTCCGCCTGACCAGAGGCTCTGTCATTATAATAATAATAATAAATCATAACGACGATATAGGATTAAAACGCGAGGATATTTAATTATAAGTAAGAACATTAAAGCACTCAATGCTTGACGATTTGACCAGTTGCTACGGGTTAGGGGAAAACTCGCCCGAAAATTTCAAGATGTTTTGGCCAGTCACTGTTCTAATCTAACCTAACCAATATTTTTGTGATGATAATACTGACTAAACTCTACTAAACGAAAAACAAGCGGTCCTCTCGTTTAGTCCCTTTTATTCAAGTAGGTATTTGTATAATGCAACGCGAAAGTTTAAAAACATATTTCACTGTAGTTGTAAATAATTTCTTTGTTCAATGTCAGTCAATGATCGGAATTAACAAGAAATCAAAGTTCCTTGTTTCTATCGATTTTTATTTCAGCAACAAATTTCTAGGCTTGAATGAAGGCTCATCCGGCAACGGGTTAGTACCAAGACTGCCAAGACCTTATGTAAGTACATAATTGCATAGCATGCAAACATAACTTTACTTCAATCTTGCAGGTGCGCGCTGGGGCGTATAAAACTGGATGCAGCCGAGTTTGCTGCTTCCTTTAATTGCAAGTGTTGGCCTTGCAACTTGCACTAATCACTGTGGGAAACTGGCTCTTCGTGGTTAGTTAAACTGTTATTTGTTATACAATCTTCAACCTGATTGTATAACAAATAACAGTTTAACTAACTAGCGGAGGTGGCTCAGTCAGAGGGTAGAAAGTGCGCCTTATTTATTCTGTAACTAGCGGCCGCCCGCGACTTCGTCCGCGTGGAAAAATTTTCCCCGTTTTTTACACATTTACCGCTCTGTCTTTGCTCCTATTGGTCATAGCGTAATGTTATTTAGCCTATAGCCTTCCTCGATAAATGGACTATCCAACAAAAAAAGAATTATTCAAATCGCACCAGTAGTTTCGGAGATTAGCGCGTTCAAACAAACAAACAAACAAACAAACAAACAAACTCTTCAGCTTTATTATATTAGTATAGACTAGTGGCCCGCCCTTGGTTTCGGCAGTTAACTTAGACCAGTACCAACAGATGGCGCTTTTGACTGGCCTGTGACGGATCGTGCATTAGGGAGAATTATTGGCCTCATAAGTTGTGGGTTCGATCTCGTCCTGCTGTCCAGAAAATCATATGCCAGAAGTTTTTAACTGGATTACCAACTGATTGTTGACTGATGTTCTTACTTATAATTCGTAATTGTTTTGCAATGTGGGACACCCCCCTTGTCAAAGCTATATAACTATACGTCCGTGGTCCCTTCTTTGTGCGTTTTGGTCCCTTTGACAATTACTTGACTACTGCCACCAGTACAATCAACAGCAAAAGTAGATGGTCAAAATCAAATAGTGTGTAAAGAGTTTTGATTTTGATCATCTACTTTTGCTGATGACTGTACCAGTCATAAATCTGGCCCTGCATCTGTGGCTTGGACTAGCCAGGGTATTACCCCAGTGAGTCAGAACGAAATCTGACCCTGTAAATATTCAAAACCTTTTTAAATACATCAGATTGCAGACGTGTACGAACGGGGAATACCACGCGAATTCAATTTGCATAAAGCGTATAAATGTAATAGAATTAAAATTGGAAACAGTTTGTAACCAGTTCTTCATTATTAAAAAAAATACATTTAAGAGCTTACTTTCAATTAGGTAGTTGTATGTTGCTAAATCATTAAATGACATAATTAGATAGAATCTGTTTACTTACATTATCACTAGGAAGGAATACCTCAATTGTTATGATATTGTTAATTTTTCCTCTTATTGCCAAGACTAAAACCAGTTACTAAAACCTGATTTGTATAATTATTATGTGTTTTCCAGTATGCAAAATATATCTATACTTATCTTAGCAATACTAGGTAATTTTAAAATTTTGTAAACATGTATTTTGTGCACATTCTAATGGTCATTTTCGATTCGAGTTTTGGATAGAGGGTCAAAATAAAAATATTCAGATATTTTATGTTTAGATAACAAAATTTCAAATTTTTCATTGGATTTTAAGATAAACATTAGCAGGAATAAGAGGTTAAATAATCAGACTTGGAAGTAGGTAGGTGCATTTATGAGGGTTTGGATTCTCTTTAATGATAAATAAAATAAACATTAAAACAGGTACTTATGTCTTTTATTACTAAAAGACATCATCGGACTAACATTTTTAAAGTTTTCTGAGAATTAAAATTTTCAGAATCAAGCATTTGGATTGTTGCCAGCACTGCACTATCTTTTAGTGTTCAATATAAAATAAAATAACTATAGCAGAATCCTGGTTATCAGGATCAAATAAAAGGTTAGTTTAGATCATAATTAAATTCATTGCACACATATGTATGTAATAGTGAGACTAAAAAAAGTAACAAGTTTTATCTTAGTAATTAATGTAAAATTGGAATACCTAGTCTAATATATTGCTGTTGATCAATAAATGAATGAAAAATGTATAAAAATAAATGTAAGTTTTTAATTAATTGTTATCCTCTACCTACCTATTTTACATATTTAAAAATATGTGAGTAACGGTGCTAGGTATAAGAGCAATTATAACATTTTAGATAATACCTCTTATGTGAAATGTAGTACACAATTTGGATGGAATTTTCTTCTTAAATGAATTCCCTATTTATAGGCAAAGGCTAAGACTCAACAAGCAGTATAAGTGGTGTCAGATTGTACAGGTAATTTCTCAATAGGTACGTAACTTTCACTACTTTTGTGATACATGGTAAGTAAACTGTCCCAGATATTTTCGTTAGCACATTATTTCTGTGTGGGTAGCTGAACTATTAGTGCTCACCATAACAAGGATTCAAACATTTACAAGAATTGTTTGTCAATTCTATTAAGCAATTGTTTGAACTTGAACATACCATAATTTACCTATGGGATAAACGATTTCTATATTTTTTAAAACTACAAATCTGTCTTTTGTGAGGCACATTCTATGCCTATGTATTGTAAAATAATCTAGATTCACTAAAAGTTGAGTTAAAGTACACTACAGAATAACTCTCACATTCATATAATATAATAGTCTGATCATCCAGACATAAGTTAAGTCTAAATTTACAGCAAAAAATAATAATAGATCGAATCATTCCACTTACCTTATTGAATATTCTCCGCCAATACAAATCTGACCTTGTAGGGGTCAATGGTATGGAAACGTTCGTATCTCGTGGCCCAGAAGGCATTTTCACAAAAATTTGCTGTGACTAACTTGTAAAGAAAACAAGAAATGCAAAAATTATTGACTAAAGTGGCACATCACACAATATCCACTTAAAATGCACGGCAAGGCTTGTCCATGATCAAATCGAACTTGTTGTTAAATAGTGATAAGATAGGAAGTCGGCCAAAATCTGATAAGTTAGCGAGCGCGATAAGTTTTAGTTTAATCTTCGTAAATTAAATATTTGCGAAAGAAGCAACATAACCAGAGCACCGTTACTTCGCGACTGACGTTGACGTTTCACAGTGTTGCTAGATATAGTTTTTATTTCCCCAAATGCAAATATTTTTTTCCCCAAAATAATACGTATGACAACTTTTATATAACTTTTATACAACTTTTATATGGAATAAAACTATTAAAAGTTTTGAATCAAAGTTATCATAAAAATTATACCATCGTTTAGAAAAAAGTACAGCGGAAAACCTTACAGAAAAAACGGCAAAAAACTTTCAAAAAGTTATTGTATTTTCATACAGAGTCGTCCGTCAGATGGAAAAATGACCACCCGCTTGCTTGACAAGCAGTTGGCAAGCAGCAAGGAAAATTAAAATACAAAACATGTTTGTTTTTTTTATATAATATGGTAATTTATTAGTATTTATAAGGTTTGTAAAATTAATTGATGGCGCCACTGCCCGCTTATGTCAAAATTATGGTGTGGTAACCCTATTGGTTATTATGTTTTTTTATGGGAACTCCGTTAAAGTTCCCCAGAAATCCATTTTCATGACTTGACTATAAATAGGTATGTAAAAAATAAAAAATGAACGCATTTTTAAAGTTGCTATGGTTACCGTCTGTCATCTGTCAAGTAAACAAAAGTTTTGTTACGGACCAAATTACGGACGTAAAAGTTTGTTTAAACGTTTTCATTCGGTATTTTATCCAGTAAATATCCAGTTTATACCTAGGAAATAATATTATTAAAACTCTTCCTGTGAATGGAAACAATAAAACGGCGCGGACTAGATGTATTGTGAATAAATTGATTTGAACAACATGCACGACTTCAAACGCACAAATAAAATAACTGGTGTACATTGGCTAAAAGAACCCGTGGAAAACTTGAAAATTTGGTAAGAGGAATAACTCTTGTACTTACTCTATACCACCTGTACCCTTTGCTTATTGTAAATCGTGATTATAGTATTTTTTTATTTGCAGTCTAAGGCTTAAGCCACAAGATGGAATCATGTCATTGCCTAAGTTTGAGGACTACGCCAACGAGACTAGCAGTCTCAATGCTGAAACATTTGAAAAGGTTGAGGAATACACATTTAAATGGCAAGAAAAGGCCTTCAGTTTGTGGGAAACACAACGGTATTCCGAAGTCCACAACTGTATAACAGAGAATGAGTTAGCATACAACAATATTTTAAGTAATACAGAGAGTGCAACCGACAAAAGTCTTTACGTACATACACGATGATTACCATTTTCCATTACCTTCAAATGTTACGAAGAGAAAAAATATATTTGATTTGAATTCTTGTTTTGAAAAGTTGAATTTATCGGAGAAAATTGAGAGGGTATTTGTCGAAGAGACTAGTTCCATGGGACGACTGTTCCGGAGTGAAGAGAATCTAGATATTGGGGAAGAGCAGTGGGTGACTATGCATGTTGTATTTGATAGTTCAGATTATAATGAGTAAGTATGCATGTTACTTAACTTTAACATGTAAATTGTGCTCTTGGATTCTTAGTTAACAATAAGGAAGTGTCATCTACTTTGTGACTTGGCTGGTGTTGCAGGTGCATGGTGTCTATAGGCGGCGGCAATAGCTTACCATCAGGAGATTCATCTGCTACCAATTACTTAAAAAAAACTGTTAAATATTAGATTGATAGGTGGGGACAGGCTTAGTAAATGAACTTTCTTTCTTTTATTTAGTTATACTAAACTGTAGATTCAATTCAAGGGGAAGGGGAGAAAGTTATTTGCTTGATCATAGTGTTGCCAAAGACACCTTGGGCTCCAAAGAAACAGCTTTGTACACAACGGATACGCTGAAATGAGATATCACAGCCGATGTTTCTCATTCCAGGGACTCTCAACTAGTCTTCAAACAAGAGGCCGTCCTCCTGTCGCTGTACCATAACATCACCAACAACTACTTGCTGGTCTCCCCTGATAGTAACCAACTGGAGCTGAATCCGTACACTGTTGAGACGGAGGCTGGTGTACCGTTGGGGTACCATTACTCTGTCAGTGTCCAGTTTGAAGAGGGGGAGAGTGGGGAGGAGCTTACTTTGCTGGTGAGAAATTTTAGACTTATTTATATAACATTATAAAACAATCTCAAACCCAGTGAAACACAGTGCAGGTTTAATAAAAAAGGTTTTAAAACTAACTAGTTTACTAAGAATTAAACTTTTAAACCTTTGTTATTTGAAGACCGGCGTAAAGCAGCGCCTACGCACGCTGTGTTTCGCTGAGTGAGTGAGGTTGCCGGAGGCCCATTCGGGAGGAAAGGGGTTTGAAGGTTCGCAGCGCACTTGTGATTCTTCTGATGTTGTAGTAAGAGGAGATAACACAATAAGTTATTAATTAACAATAGTATTTTGATAACTTTTATACCTTTTTCCCGTCCCCTATAACATTAAAATAGCAAAGACATAATATCAAATCAATTTTACACACGCATTCTTTCTTATTAGGGACTAGTGTCCAGATTTCCTCTTCTTTTGACTAAACCGCATTCTCATTGCATGCTTCAGCTAAACAAGCTGCATAAGAAATGGGAGAAGAAGCATCGACACCTGGTGAACTTCACCATGCCGCCCCTCGGCAGGAAGGCGTTCCACCTCACCCTGGAGGTGCTGGACGCCACCGGCTTTGAGATGGACCACTTGTATATAGAATTTACTATCAAGGTCAGTAATTGAAAAATAAAATGGAAATGTTAGTGAAGATTTTGTACGTGATTATAAGATTTTTTTAGTGTAGGAACACTTTTCTCCGATAAATTAACTTTTGAATTTGGCGTCGGACTGAAAAGGATAGGTATATTGATTGGGTTAAACCTTAGAGCAAAATAGGTATTCCTGGAGAAAATTATAAACTTACTTTGGGGCCGTCCAATAATCATGTGAGGGGGACGGGGGTCCATAAAAAATTACCCAATATCACAACGGGGAAGCGGGTGGGTTATAGTAATATATCACGATATAGATAGACCAAGATAATTTTTACATATCAATATACCTATTGTTTAACTTTTTCTTTTCTCAGCTTCCAGAAGAAATACAATGCAGTGATCCACTGAAAGGTCAGACTCATGCCTGCAAAATTATAAGGTCAGAAGAAACGGAGCAGTGGAACTTCGGCCATATTGCTGAATTCAACCTGGAAATAGATGTAGCGGCTGGTAAGTTTGCTAGGTTCAACCCCTGACACAAACCCAAAGAAAATGTGTTATAGTGGACTTTGATGGTCAAACTACTCTAAAAGAATAAATCATATAATATCAATCAATAAGTCATAACATCTCATACGTTGATTCAGCTGACTTTATTCTAAGTAGCTTTGTTACATATATCAGACAACAAAGAATATATTACTTAAAAAACACATATTACACCCAGACACTATACAAACACAAGTGTTTATCACACAAATGTTTGTCCAATGTGGGAATCGATCCGTCGACCTTTGATGTATGAGACAGGCCACTAGGTTAGGGCGCTAGTTTATGATTGCACAAGGCCGCTACAGGGGTTAGAGCGTCGCCTACCTAATCATTGGTTTTACCATGTCATCTAGCCGGGGGCGTCTTTCAGCACACCCAGACACGAGACTAAAAAGAGTTCGTTTACCAAATTGACCCGACTAGAAATCTAACCTGGATCCTTGCACGCTTGAGTGCACCACCGCCATTATTGAGAATAAATACCTATCGTTCTTATAATAGGCATATTTAGAGACACACATAGGACAAATATAAACAGGATGGACAACAAGAACATAATTGAACTGCTTTTTATCCCACTTTGCAAACTATTTCACTTCCAGAACCACCACCCCTTCAAGTCTTCTTTGAAGCAATATCAACCGACTGGTGGGGCCGCCACCGCACCGAAGGGTACAGCTATCTCGTTCTCCCCTTGCAGCCAGGGTCGACCAGTAAGCAGCTGTCCTGTTCTCGCCCGGAGGAGTCGGACAGAGTGGAGGCTGAAAGTAGGAGGTTCTTCGTGGGAGGGTGTCATCTGATTAAAGACTTGGATGTGCTGGCCAAGCCTCATCTTCAAGTAAGTACTCTTTTAATGTAAACTTTGTTGCAGATGCGGCCACAGAGCAACCAAATCATTTGATTCCCCTTGGGAAACTAAAAAAAGGGTCTAAACTAAAAATAGGCATAGACCAGTCGAAAGTCACTGCCTAAGCGATAGGCAATATTGGCAAGTGCTACCAATGGTATACTTTATCAGACAAAGAAAGAGAAAGATCTGCGGAACATGTCATGACTCCCCCAATCTTATTTAAATATGTACTTGCTTTCTACTTGCTTGCTTTGCTTGTCTTATTTACATAGTTTATGTATGTATGTATATCGTTTATATTCTATACTATTTTTAAAGAGGTAAGGATATTCCAGGATAGTCCAGGTCAAGGCTTATAGGTAAACGAATCTCCCAGCGCCATCTGTTGGTACTAGTTTAACTTAAGTTACGAGAGAAGTGAGGGGGTCCACTGTAATCTCATATTTTTGTTCTCAGGACACAAACTTTATCTACAAGACAACAGGAACCATCCACATCCGATGGCACGTCATATCCCAATCCCCGCTGCCCGGCTATCGCCCCCCTGAGCCCACTCCCGGCACCAGTTCAGCATCAGCTCTCCTCATGGGGGCAGAAGCGGTGCTACGCCAGTATAGAAGGGCTAGGGCGAAACTTGCAGCGGCTACGAAAGACTTGGGGACAAAAGACACGGAGCGACTGGACAGTTCTGGTGATGGCGTGGAAGAATCTCAAGCTTGAAGCTCAGCATCAGCTCTTTTCACGAGTGCAGAAGCAAAGCAATTGATCAAACACTACGAATCTGGGTCACACGGTTTGCCAGTCGGCACTGCGTGAACCAGGGTTTGTCGAGTCTTTACCTACTGGAGTAACTATCCTTACTGTGATCTGCCAAAGCAAAATACATTAAGTCTAATCAAACGTTTATTATTTTTACAATACTCCGATGTAAAGTATTGCTTAGTTTTTATGAGGTAGACAGATTTTAAAGTTTATCATAACAGTAAGACAATCACATTCTGGCTTTTAAACATTTTAGCCATTGTTCAACAATCCAACATTGACAAAAAACACAATGTAGACAATTTGTTACAAACACAATGTTTCAATAGACCTAATAACTAATAAGATTGATGGTGGTAATATGAAGTTGAATACAATGTTAGGTGAGGTAACCATCAAAATGATTTTAAGAGTAGTGTGATACAGCTGGGTGACAGTCAAGATCTAAGGGAATTCTTCTTTCTCTCCAGCGGTGCTTGTGAACACGGCTTCTGCAACGCTGTGGTACATACAATAAAATTTCTCTAAGGTCCACTTGCGCGTGTCAGGATTAAGCACTTTAAACTCTAATATTCGTTAACACGGAACTAAATTTTAATTCGGATTAACGCTTGACACCGTTTTTTTAGCCTACGTTGTCCTACTGCTGGGAAAAGGCCTTCCCCAAATGCCGCCATTGCACTCTGTAGCGGTGGTTTGCCAATTGTTGGAGAAGTGGTCCAAGTCGTCACGCAAGAACTTACTATGGAAATAACTATCACGGAATTAATTAATTGATCTCCAACATCGGGCGCAAGTGGACCTAAAAATCTGTTCCTATGCCCTCCTATGTCCTTCTTAACGCTTCCCTCATATTCGCCGTGATGGCTGCGAGTTTCCTCGCCCTGCGTAAGCGCACGTCTCTCGCGCGCGCCAGGCGCGTGCTCCGCACGTCGGTGAGCGCCGCGTTGGCCGCGTGCGCTGCGCGTCGAGCCGCCTCCAAGGCGGATATCTCTTGCCGCAGGAGCGTGGTCTCCCAGGAGCTGAGCGCGTTTGATATTGCTACTCGCTGTGGAGTAAGGGCATGATATTGACTGGCTGGATGGCGCTCAGCCTCATACGCCAAAGGACGCGTGGGTTCGATCCCCACCCTGGGCAAACATTTTGACTGTAGGCCAACGATATTAAATTCAATTTCGTTGCTGTAGGCCGTCAAAAGTGACGTGTAAAACGCACTGTGGTTTTTTCGTCGTCTCCTATGTTACCTTACTTTTTTGGTTACCAGAGGAAATGCGTTACGTATACGCATGTGGGTGTGTGTGTGTGTGTGTGTGTGTGTGTGTGTGTGTGTGTATATTACCTTACCTGTGAAGCATCTCGGAGCATGGCGTTCCGCCTCTTCAGGGCGTCGTCGCCGCGTCTCTTCGCGTCGGCCAGGTCGAGCTGCCGCCTGCACTCCTCGGCGGCGCACATGCGCGTGCGCCGGTCGGCTGCCAGCTGCGCGCGCGCTTGCTCCTCTAAAGCCTTGTCTATTATCTCGGTGGTCTGTTGGAATAAAGTGTTTTCGACTGAGAACTTTAGCCTCATCCCACCCCAAAAATAGATAGATCATCATCAGCCTGTCTCAGTCCACTGCTGGACGTAGGCCTTCCCCCAATGTTCGCCATTTTACCCTGTCCTCGGCTAGACGCATCTAGCCTGAGGCCGTCCCACACTACGCTTTCCGAGTCGTGGTTTCCACTCAAAAACTTTTCTACCCCTACTTTTTAACACACGAGTGAAACAACAGCAAGTCAGCAATAAGGTAGACAATGCATTAAGGTGGTCTTATGCCTTGTAGCAATTTCTTCCAGACAACTTTGGGTAGCGGAAATAAAAACAGCTTGTAAGGGTTAGGTATAATTATCACAAAAAATGGTGTGGAAGTAGCCTGCACTCTGTTTCGCCGAGTCAGGGTTAGAAACCGGAGGGGAGTTAAAAAGGTAGCAGCGCACTGGTAACTCCACTGATGTAGCGGGTGTTCTGCCGGATATCCAAGCTGTGACGGGAAGACTCATGCAGTGTGCACTACAACTCTTAGAACTCTCTCTATTTACCTTCCTATCATCCACAAAGGCTAAAACATCGGCGCTTCGCTTCTCCTTATGCCGGATGCAGTCCAGCAGTTCCCCCTTCTTCAGTTGCTGCTCCACGTCTTTCTGGAACTGCCTGAATTCCAGCCAGGAGCGCTCCTGCTGTCGCTTCCTGTGGATGTAGCGTTTGTACTGCTCCATGGTCTCTGCTTCTACCTGGAAATGTGATCATGGGCATCAATAGGTAGTGCCCAATGCACTTTCTTGATCAACGACCACGGTCAGGTTATTGGGGCTCTCATGTTGTGATAAACTTAGGGTACATAATAAATATCAAAATTCTAACGTCATACACAATTAAAGGAGGAGACGAGCAGACGGAACACCTGATGGTAGGTAAGCGCCCATGGTGACACCTTTTTTTTTGCGTTAGGGGAATGGTGCCGGCCCGATGTGCAATGGGCCGACGTCCTTATGCATACCCGTCTGCCGGGGGGCGGACGGGTTATGTCGGGCTTCCCTCCGGTAGACTGGTAGACTGAAAGCCTACCGACTAAACCCCCAACGACGCTCCCTGCTTCGCCAGAGTGGGAAGGAAACATGTGTACTAGTTAATGAACTTTGACTACACGTTACCCATGTTGACACCTGCATCAACAGAGTATAGGCCTCCCTTCCCTTACGCTAATGTGCCCGGTCCTGAGCTGCAGCTGAGCTCCATGGTAGTCCCTCCGATTCTGGCGATGTCGTCGGTGAAAAGGAGTTTGCTCTCTATAATATGTTTCAATGGTCCATCAATCTAATTCTTTTTTATACCATTTCCCTTTCCTCTTTCTCCTTCCGCCACATCTTCCTGAACTGGTCCGCCAACCGCTCCCGCTCATCGCTCTCTTCCCTCTTCTTCGCGAGCGCAGCCAGCAGCCTCCAGTCCCTCTCCGGGATCTCATCCAGAACATTGCTGGAAGCTTCGTAGTCTATACTGCCGACGAGCTGGGATAGTGAGCTGGGCACTGGAAAGGTAAACGCCTGTGAGAATGGTGTAGGCAATGTTGAAGATTGTTGAGTCCGTATAAAGTAGAGCCAATTTTTTTCATAAGGCTGTACATCGTGCACGCACAGTAGCGACACCGATGCATTTTTACTCACTCTAGAGTGCACTCAATATGGTATTTATTTATAAGTGTAGGTTACTCTAGCAACTTTTTTGGGAGCTACAACGGCCAGGTTTTGTGATGGTTTAAAATACTAGTTCTAAGCTAACCTTTTCTTAGTTTCAAACACTTTATTGAGCATGAATAACTGTGAAACTCTTTTGAATGAAGAAATAATTTAATGAAAGATATGTTCCGGTATTACATAAGTTATGACGTATTAAAGAAATAATATTAGATCTTGTTTCGAACCGATTTTTGGCGAAATTTACATGGTAATAATGTACCTACCTAAGTACATTGTTTTTAGATTCATCATATCTTATTTTAGAAGGGAGAGGGACAAATCATACAACTTTGTAAGTAAACGTCAAAGACTATTTGAGCGGGAATCGTATTAAGTTGATATTGTAGTTGGTTGGTATACTTATAACGCAGCTAGCTTTTGGCCGCGGATTCGCTCGCGTCCCCCACTTCCCTAAAATGGGGGGTTAGAAAGGGGCAAAAAGTATCCTATTGTTACTCTCCATCCCTTCAACTGTCTCCAGTTAAAAAATCACGTCAATTCGTCGCTCCGTTTTGCCGTGAAAGAAAGACAAACATAAAGACAGGCAGACACACTTTGAACTGTGGGAGAGCCACGCTTCGGCATGAATGGGCTCGACCGGAGTGATACCACTGCCTCACAGAAAACCGACGTGAAGAAGCCCCTGTGCTGTGTTTCGCCGAGTGAGTGAGGGTACCGGAGGCCCACTCGGGAGGGAAGGGGATAAAAGGACAGCGCACTTCACTGGTGTTGCAGGTGTCCATGAGCGGCGGCAATTGCTTATCATCAGGTGATCTGCCTGCTCGTCTGCTACCTATCACATAAAAAAAACACTTTCCCATTTATAATAATTAGTATGGATGAGTATCTTCAGTGTGACCTAATCTCATAAGACTCACCATTCTGCGCGGGTCTCCTCGTAGGCGAGGCGGCGGCAGACCGGCTCGGCGTGTCTGTTATGACTTTATAACAAAACACCATTATTTGCGCTTCCTCTCTTATTCAATCCAGCCTCAAGCCAGCCGTGGGAACCTTCTAATTGGATCCCGTTGTTGCAACAATGTGCCGGTTCGGATTGACGATATGTTAGGTAACATACAGCCTAGCAACTATTTGATATTCCGGATTATGAAGGAGACATCGACATTTCTTGTACTTAACTAATTAAACTAGCTGAGTCTTGGCAAGTACCTAAGAGACCTTATATACAATCAAATAGGTTAGACCTTCCTAATTTATTTCGGTAGGTAGGTAGGTAGGTACTCTGTCCGCTCACTTAGTTTTTGGATTTTCAAAATGTTCTTTTTATATGAGTTTTCTTGTTTTTCAGTAGTTCACTTGTATTTTTTATTGTCTTGTCGTTGGGATGTTCAATTGTTTATTTTTTTAAGATGTTCACTATGTTTTTCAAAACCTGTCGGCGTTTTATTATCTGACAGACCCTTCGATTAGGTAACTGTTAAAATCTGAAGATTGAAAAACCAGGCGTAAAAATGTCTGAATCATTAAAACCACTTAAAGCACGCTACACGGGTTGTTTTTATCACATTTTCCGTACTTGGAGTAAACAAAACTGTGAACGAATATAATATGAAAGGCACGTTGCCACAGAACTGGCTATCGATCTAACTCTTAGAGGTTATTGCCATGCTTTACTATTTTAGTTGCCTATAATAACAGGCTACTCAATTTCAGGTAAAAGTAAAAGGTTTCTTGACAAAAGTTTTCCCTATAAGTCCCCCTCCCCCCTCTTCCCCTTTACTAATGGTAAATGATAAGAATGTAGGGTATTACCCGTATGCGATACTTAAGTGAGATCTGTGGGGCTAGCACGATAAAGATTTCGTAACGTTATGAAGCAGAAACAGAAATCTTGTCACTTCCTTTTAAGTTACCATTCAGCACCCAGATTAACTAACTATCGAACACCCAAATTAAAATGATGGTGGTTCGGTGCGTTAATCTACCACCAAAATTTTATTTAATGTAGATACTTAAGTTTACTGTCGGATAAAGATTGGTCGAATCGCATCTTAGAAGACCTACTTATACATTAGTATCTTAGTTGTAATATTACTTAAACTATTTTATGCAATAAAGTAAGTAAGAACTTCAAATCGCAATACCATAACAGAAAAGAAAGTGAGTGTATCGGCACCAATTCGTTTTCAGTGCGTGTTCCTAATTATATGTCCGCACATCGAACAACAAAACAACTAAAATTAATCTACAACCGTTGTGGAAGTAATTAGTATGTACCATTTCCTCCAATAAGCATTTAATCACACGGTTTGGTTTAGTTTTATAATGTTGCTGTTAACTTTTCGTGCTTGTCTGTAGCTGACACATAATCAATTAATAGGTATTAAGTAGGATAACAAAAACATTAGCACGCCAACTAAGTAGGTATGTCTAGATATCTGTGACTCAGCCTAATGGACTTAACATGATGCCCTAAATAGGTATTAAATACTTAAGCATTAAAATAAAATAACAATAATTGCAATGAAAATAAACCTATGAATTGTGGTTAGTGTAAATGCGATATAAATTATTACCTACCATAATTAATAACAATGAACAATAAACGCTTTACACAATAGTAAATGAAAGGAATTTATAATTCACTGCAACCGGAAGGCAAACACCAAATAAACACACGGTGCCTTATCCCTTATCTCTGATAAGCTGTTGAAATGATAACGTTGACAGTCGACGACGCGCCGCGACGCCGCGGCGACGCCCGAAATGGACAGAGAGAGGCCCAAGCCCTCCGTAGCCAGGCGGCCAGACGTCCTCCGGAAACTCAACGCCGAGAGCCTCCAGATCATAGAACGAGGCCTCATACCAGAAAAACTACGCCCCCAAGTCTTCATCCCGGTCAGAGGACGATCTAACGAGCTCACCGTCGCCAAACAAAGTAGCTTCCTCACAGCTTGCCTACCTGTCATCCCAGACTCACCAATCTCGGAAGTACCCCCCACATTTCCAGAAGACGAAAGCGTCAGCCCTTTAAAGAAATCTTTCAGCTTTCGCGACAAATTCTCCAGAATGAGCCACATGTTCGGGAAAGAGAAAGACAAAGAGAAAACTGAAAAACCCAAATGGAGGACCATAGCTGAAGACGAGCAGAAAACAGACAAACATACCAACCAAGGTCACTCCAAGTATACTGACACGAAACAAAAGTCGCCAGACAAATCTGAACATCATGACCACAAAAACCACAAACGAGCTTTCTGGTTCTTCAGGAATAAAGAAATGCAGGAAGAAAAGAAGAAGCCGCCGCAACGACATTCGAATATCTACGTCAGGAGCAAAAGCTTCGAGTTCCTCCCAAGAGCTCTGGAGGAGGAGGAAAAATTTGAGAAACCTGACAAGCAAAAAAGACGCCTAAAGAATAGCATTTCTTTTGTATTCGGCAGTACAGATACCCTGGACGACTGGATTTCCCACGACGAACCTGATTACCATCCAGACGTGTACTACGACAATGACGATGGAGTGTTCCTCAAGGATATCAAAGCATTACCAGCGTCGGAGTCCTCCAACAACTCCAGCATGTCCATTGTAACTTCCAACTCCAGTGGGATCGTCGTGAACATGTTTAAAACGCAATCTGTGATGGACATCTTGAACGATTTCGAGAAGGCAGTAGAGATGTTCAGCGAGAACTATTTGAGTGATAGTGAGCCGTATACGAAATCAGGTGAAGTGTTGTCAGCTTCGGAGAAGCGGAAGAGTTCCTCGTTCAGCACTCTGCCGTCTCCGAAGGTGATGCAAACGAAGAAAGCGAGTGAGATAAGTGCGGATTTCAAGGTGGAGTTGTCTCGTGTTTTGAGTGTGAAGCGTAAAAGTGTTGGGGTGAGGACACCGACGGGGCGGAGGGGGTCGGTGACCGACTGCTTCCTGCTCGGAGGACCAGGCTGCTGCTGCGGCCGCGGCCTCAGCTGCTATCACTTCGCTGCGGCCTTTGAGGCCAACAAGTACAGGCGAGCACAGAAGAAGCCAGCCAACAGGGTGAGGCGGATTAGCTCCACAAAATATGTAAGTAGAACATTGTTTCGATTTGATAGCAAATTTTTGCAGCCTGAATTTGTATCGGCCTTCGTTGAGGCTTAAAAGATAAGATTTCCATGGCCGCGTTCCTTAAAAATGCAAAAGATAAGGTTTTACTTATGGCACATCCAATGATGTAAATGTAGGTAACGTGATCGAAATATTTTAATTATGGTTAAGTACTTCTCAAAACACAAGGATTCAAGGAGAGAAGAATAAGCTGCTCAAATGAGAAATCATCGAATACTTTGTCAATAGTTAATAGATAGGTATTGAAGGAAAAGAGAGAAATGTTGGTGACAAAAATGTAACCAGTCTGTCTTAATTCTATTATTCATTCAAATATTATTGAGGAGAGAAGATTTTCTTTATATTCAGTCAATATAGTACACAATACGAAGTATGTCAATCAAACTATCTTATCTATTCAGCTTCTGATAACTATAACTTATGATAAGTTAGGACAATTGAGGCAAATAGAGGGGATTTTAGATTTGTTTGAATTTTGTTGTACAAATTGTTTCTCAATTTGAAATCCAGGTTCTTTAAGACAAAACTAATTCATTTTCTTAAACATTTAATCTTCTTGGTTTACTTAATAACTAAAACTACACAAATAGATCTTTAAGAGATAGAGCTGAATGATTTTGATTGCATATTGATTTTGAAGTCTTACATCATCATGATGTAAAGAAGAATTAGGAATGAAACCATAAGCACTAAGCATATTTGAGCAAATACCTACTTATCTAGGTACGTTGTAAAGTTGATGCTGTGTGTATCACACATACTTACCCCTCTTTTATTAGACATGATTAAATTTAGTCATTTATAGAAAAGTACAGCATAATTTTTAACCACAAAGAACTTTAGTAGGTATTTGTCTTGTAAAAAGGGTAGAGAGGATAGAGTTTGGGCGTGTAGAATCAGAATATTAGCTGTACATATTTACAACTATTTGACAGTGCGAATCACATGGTGTCGTATTGACAGCAATTAAACTTAAAAATGTTTTCGGTGGGACGGATGTGATGTTGATATCTATTCGTTTCGGAGAATTTAGTTGCGATTCTTCTAAAGGACTCAAAACACTTGACCGGGCGATAACATATGCAAAGGAACGATACCATTTCTAAGAGATTACGAACAGAATCGATATCATGCAATCAGTTACCCGTATGATATGTGATGGCAGTGTAAGTGTTAGGCTGCTGGTCCACGTGCGAGTCTGTCGTGATAGTTGGTTGGGCGTTTCGTGTGTGAGATTTTTAAAGATGTGTCTGTAAATATATATAGTTATTTAGAGACGAAGTGTTAAGATCTTTGTTTCTTTATCTGCCGCCATTTAAGTATCTGTTTGGTCTTATTTACAATGAGTGCGACAGTTTCAATTGCAGATTCAATCTTTAGGGTTTAGTTGATGATTAGAGGGCATGCTTTTTTTTTATTTACTGCAGTTGTCCCTATCACTATTGGGTATCTACAGTGTCATTTATTTTTGCTACATGGGCGTGTTTGCGTCCCACTCCCATCACATTCTTTAGTTGGAAGAATTATGCTAAACGTCGCTAGCTAAATTAACCTTAACACATAGAGAATTTTATTGAATACTACCTCACTTTGTTTCGGGACTTCGTATTACTTCGAATCTTTGCCAATAGACGGCGCTGAGTGTCGATTACATCGTGCTAGTGTTTCGTTTTTTCGGGTTACGTAAAACGTCGTTAAGCCCAGACAGCAGACACGATGGAAAATCAATTGTTTAATGCCTGTTAAGAGGCCTTTTGACGTCTTACGACGATAAGCCTTGAGGATGTCTAAAGAAGTTAATATCTCTTTATTAATAGGTGGGAAATGTTATTAACTCTAACACTTAACACATTCAATGAATCCTAACAGGTGCAGTAAGCCGAACCTGATAGCCCAACAGTCGGAAAGGTCACAGGGCGCGCTCTGGCATTTAACTCAATCTGTTCACTGCAGAGCCACGCCTTGTCTTACGAAATAGGAGCTCTTAGGCTGAGAATATACGATTAGGTAAACAATCTAAACTTTTAATGAAAAGGTTAATCTAATAGTCCACGTCGGGGCTTAAAGGTAGAGAACACAAAACACGTGTGCGATGTGATTGACTTCCAGAGCTCTTTTAATTCATACCGAAAGCAAGTGAGGACGGGTCACTAGTCGATTAATGTATTTAATTTTTATTTAAAAAGATGGACATATTTAATATCTTGGATATAAAAAAAAGCGGTGTTTGTGGTGCCCTCGGAGTGTAATGTGTACAAAGTACTTATGATCTTATCGACAATGGACTATAATACCTAAACGATCAACAGTACCATGTGACATGCTAAAAAAAATATACACGCTTTCACCAAAATCAAGTAACTAATGTTTTTAAACTAGATTTAACAATGTAGTACTTAGTTTCCTGCAACAAGCCTAACTTGCGTCACGACAGTTCGATCGCAAAGTGCAGCCTCCCGGGCGGCGCCCGCGCAGACGTCAGATTATTTCAAGAGCCCAAGTACTTAGATCAGATTTATGTCCAAATAAGTGAGTAAATGATTTTAGTGCTCACCCCAAATATGGGTAGGTATGCGAATAGATTTGAAAAATCTAGAGTTCTCTTATCTCAGCGTGTATTTTCCAGTATGCCCAAAAACATCGCCTTAGAGCCTTTAGTGTTTTGAACATGATCCAAGATTTAGGCTACCTGTCCACCGAAGCGGAGCCGGGGGGAACAGAGTGAAATCCACCAATAGAAAAGTTTGTTGCTCCCATCTACGCCGGAGAAGGAAGGGGACACGAGAAACCGACTACACAGTCCCATCTTCGCGTCCCTCCCCAGATCCTAACAGTCCTACATTTTTTTTTGTCCCAGGGGAAACCATCATGGCCTTCACCTTGCCACATGTGGGGGACCGACAAGGTGGTGTGTGGGACTCTAACCCTAACCAAAACCCCTGGGGTGTCCATCTCAGCGCAATCGCGGTCGGATACCCCACAGCCGGGACTGGACCGTACCGCAAATCGCGCTCGCTACTTTGAGCCAAATTGTTTGGCGCAATGCAGCCCTTCCCAAATGCGCGATCTACCAGGACACCCAGTAGGATTTTTTCCCTCGCGGAGTCGTGATACTGAGCAAGCCACTCCCCAGTAGTGGTATGCTTACGTACTCCGAAGCCCGTTTAGTCGCCTCTTACGACAGGCCGGGAATACCTTGGCAGTATTCTTAACGCCCCTAGCCACAGGGCACAGTCCTACTAACCCAACACATTACAGAGCACCTTATTTTGGTAGACCTATCTTTTTTGTATGTTAAGTGTTGTGCTTGTGGCACTAGAGGCGGCGTGTGCGCAGCGGTGAAAGGCCTTCGTTCCGCACTGAATATGACCTGCTTGTTTCACTTTTACAAACACAGGACAACACTTATCTACATCATCTATGATGATTTATGAGTATAATGATGAAAGGTACTCGTGAGAGATGAATTGCGTGCCAAAAACCTCACATACGGATCGGTCCTGTGCGTCCCGTATCCAAGGAATTCCCGCGACCCTCACTAAACCATCGGTCCACCTTATGGGGGGCCTGCCACGACTGTGACTTCCTATACGCGGCCTCCACTCAAGGACCTTTCCACCCCAACGGCCGTCTGTTCTCCTCGGAATTCCATGGATGCGGGTGGCACAAAAAGGAATTACAAACACCCAGACCCAACTCAAATAACTGTTTCATCAACTAACATTTGTGTTGGGGCGGGAATCCTCAACTTCGCGCAGTGGCGGTGTTCCCTGATCGCTATGACATGTCCTTTTTTAAACGAGGTTTGAAAAGAGCATTTCTTTCACGGTAGGCAGCGGCATGACTGTGCCTCGGCATTGTTGTTGTCTATGAGCGGCAGTTACCATTTATCATCAGATGGGCCGCATGCTCGTCTGCCTACTTCAGCAATAAAAAAAACTTCGTACCTTGCGTCAACCAGCGCTCAAACCATGCGCTAAACGCGTCGTTATTTTGATTCTCTCCGCGATGCGATATTTATCGCGTATGTTATGTTCCATCTGATATACTGAAGATAATATTAAGAAAGGAGTGCGCAAGCGCCGATAAGATAACCGCAGATAAATACTTCGCAATGCGTCTTGAAACCAGTCAACTCAAGGTATTGGGAGGGTTGGTCAATATTATGTTTGATAATCAAAATTCTAATTAACTTGTGGTTATCTTTATCGTTTATCTGCGAAACTAACGAGGCATTTGTTAAACATGTCTTAAGTAGACTGTTCATTTCATTACAACATTTTGGGTTCACTTAAGTTGAAATTTCAGACCCAAAGCGAAGCTGTATAGATTTACTTACTGCTTTAATTAGATTTAGAATTTAATATGCTGGTCACGGGTCATAAAATCTCATGTAAATATGGAATGGGCCCGAGTACTAACTAGATTTTTTACGTCAAAGGTGGCAGACGAGCAGACGGATCACCTGCTGGTGAGCGATTGCCGCCGCCCCCTATAGGGGTTAGACACCTGCAACACCAGTAGAGTCACAAGTGCGCTGGAAACCTTTACCCCCTTTCGAAATACAGTATACAGTACAGGCGCTCTTCTGCGAGGCCGTGGTATCACTAAGATCGGGCCGGCCCATTCATGCCGAAGCGTGGTAATTTTGGCTATCGAGGTTAGTCAAATACCCTATTGAGGGCATCTTTAGCAGAGTTTTTTTCGCCCCCTTAAAAGTGCTGCCCGGGGCAGTGCATATTTTTTTAAGTTTATACAACATTGAACGTTGACTTAACAAATTAGCCGGACAAGACCTCAAAATCAAATGTGGTAATACCTATATGGGAGTTGAAATCAAATGTGGGAGTTCATATAGGAATGGAATTTGACCGTGGGAGAGCCACGCTTTGACATGAATGGGCCTGCTCGACCGGAGTGATACCACAGCTTCACAGAAAGACCGGCGTGAAGCAGCGCCTGCGCTGTGTTTCGTTGAGTGAGTGAGGGCACCGGAGGCCTAATTGGGGGGAAAGGGGGTTTAAGATTGGCAGCGCACTTGTGACTCTACTGGTGTTGCAGGTGTCTATGGGCGGCGGTCATCGCTTAACATCACACCTGATGTTTCAGTCTGCTCGTCTGCCTCGTCAAGGATCAGGCAGAAATCTAATAGCCTATATCAGCGGTCGTCACACTTTACGAGCCACACATAACAATGTGAGCACTAAGGTCCGGGCCGCATTATATGTGAAGTACGGATGTGTAGTTACTATTAATTAAAGGAATCTACTTTATCGCGGGCCGCAATTTGACGACCACGGGCCTATATCACAAAATACATATTGACACAGAAAGCTGACTGCCCACTAAGAGCTAAAAATATGTCATGTACTCACGCGTGCGCACTAACGGGCAAAAACGCCTTTTCGACCACATTAATCCTAACTTATGACATAAGATTGTCAAACTCGAGGTCTGTGGTAGAGGCCCGCGCGCTTATGCACTCATGCCGGGGAACAACCCTAGCATGTGTCAACGAACTTTTCTAAATTCAAAATCAGGTCAAAGTCTTACTTCTGTGTCAATATGTATTTTGTGCCTATATGCTTTCAAGATGCAAGATGGGGTGTAAGACCTAACTGTGTACTGGAGCGAATAAGTGGTCTTCCTAAGTGGTTTCCAATAGAAACCGTTCACCGTCTTGCGCGCAGTAACAGCAGGTTGACACAATTGCCCCTGACGGGGGTAACGGGGGGTAACGGGGGGTAACGGGGGGTAATGCGGGGTAATGGGGGGTAATTAGCGGAAAAGCGCAGGCTTGCCGTGTCAACGCATTGCACGGCAAGGGTTATCAATCTTCTATACTATTTATAAAGAGATAACTTCTATGGACAACGACAAGGCTTATAGGTAAACCGAAAACACGAAACGCTGGCGCGATGTAATTGGACACAGCGCCATCTATCAGTTCATTTCTGAATTACGGTCCCGAAGCGAAGTGAGGGCGGGCCACTAGTTTAAGATAAAATAGATACTATACTTAAGTACACCGTCGTGGCTTAGGGGAAAACTCGCCCGAAAAAAACTCGCCCGCGAATTTCAAGATTTTTTGGCTGGTCACTGTTCTAACCTAACCTAACCAATATTTTTGTGATGATTATACTGACTAAACTCGACTGGACGAAAAAATATTGGTTAGGTTAGGTTAGAACAGTGACCAGCCAAAAAATCTTGAAATTCGCGGGCGAGTTTGTTTCGGGCGAGTTTTCCCCTTCGAATTGCCTTGTTGTTTTTTATGCGGTTAACCTCTTTACAAATAAAGTGGCCCGCCCTCACTTCGCTTCGGGACCGTAATTCAGAAATGAACCAATAGATGGCGCAGATAGTATAGAAGATTTAGAAGGTAGTAAGAAGAAAAATATCGTATTTAAAGGATAGTATGTAGTTAGTAGTTTCATGCACACCCTGAAAACACTTAGTTCTGTGGCCTTACCATGAGTTTGAAATAATATCCTCGCTATCGAAAACTATCGCTTTGTCTCTTTCATTGTGCTGCATTTGAAAGAGACAGAGCAATAGTTTACGTTATGTCAATTTTAGATGTCAACTCATGGTAGCGCTACTGTAACGATTCCGCTCCATGGACACATTTTCGTTTATTTAGGTATATCATCAGGCGGAGTGAGGTCATCTTGATTGTCCTCAATGGGTATTTAATATCGTGTTATCAATATAAAAAAAAAAACAATATATGCACGCAAACTGCAGGCAAACGTTTTTTGACGAAAGCATGACCAAGGCTCACGGCTTACGTGGACAGTAGGCCTTTTCTATGGGTCAAAAAGTTGAAGAAAATAAAACGTGTCAAAAAGAAAAAAATATCTAAGTAACATTTTCTTAGTTGGCAACCCTGAAGGTGGCAAAGTGGACAGATTAGTGCAAATTATCAACTGCAACTGCACCGCACTAGAAAGCAAGGGCATTCTAGTCTGATAACTATGTGTGTGTGACATGACGACAAGGATCTTTTGGCGAAAATTGGAACTGGTGCTATGATAATAAATACAACAATTTTCGTCTTGGTATGAGCACCGCTGAGGCCGGACTATTCATTTCCATACATCATGTATGGAAATTGGCCGTGCCATGTATGGATATTGTACCAAACGCATCATCATCATCATCAGCTTGTTGCAGTCCACTGCTGGACATAGGCACTCTCTCTCTCTCTCTCCAAATACTCGCCACTTTGATCGATCTTCGGCTACTCGCATCCAGCTCCAGCCAGCCCTCTTGCGCAGATCATCATTCCATCTGGTCTGAGGTCATCCTACACTACGTTTACCGAGACCAAACCAAACGCGCCATCATGTAATTTAAGGAGGATGTAATAAAAATCGAATGATGAAGGATGTAATAGAAATTAGATTACTGTCTACTTTTCAAAAATAGACGACAGATTCTCTTTCTACAATACCGGCCATAGATCGCGGCCTGTACCGAAGGAGTTTACCATCGTTCAGTAAACACACTAGGATGAAATCATTTTGTTTGAATATGGCAATCTATGTAGGTGCGCAGTAACACTGTTTCCGTTCGTTGACCCAAGGTTTAGCTTATCTAGAATAATAAGTACGTGTTTGAACAAAAATTTTTAGGCATCACTTATGTACGTAGGTATCAGATGTCCTAGAATCCTACAAAAGAGTAAATACTAACTTGTCAGAGGCATAATCATCTTGTCCAAATGCTAATAAATAATGACGAACTACATACTATGTCTTCGATCATAGTACCTATAAAACTTGTAAAAAAATATATAGGTTGGGTATAAATGAATGAATGAATGAATGAAAACTTTATTACCAAAGGGTAGAGACTTTACTACCAAAATATGAGTATCCAATCAAATTTTGTACGGAACAGCTGGCAATCTAAGGGAATGTGACAGTTTTGTATATTTTGATGTGTGGATGTTACACGGTTTAAGTTTATGTATAGTATAGCGTGAACGCGCCAATGAATTGAAACATTTGCAGTGATTGAATCGTGTATCTAGAGATTACAACGACGATTTATCTGCGACGTCATTTAACCCTAATGATCATTATCTGAATTGTGGGTCATCATCATCGTTTCAGCCAATAGACGTCCACTGCTGGACATAGGCCTCCCCCAAAGTTCTCCACACAGATCGGTCCTGTGCCACCCGCATCCAAGGGACTCCCGCGACCTTCACTAGATCGCCGGTCCACCTGGTGGGAGGCCTGTCACGGCTTCGACCTCCTGCACGTGGCCTCCACTCAAGGACCTTTTCACCCAAAAGTGGATAGTCCTTATATCTATAAAAATTAAGGTCAATCTCAATATTTTAATTAACGTCTCTGAATGCGGCAGTAAGTCTTCCCTTCGCCCCTCAAATACCTTGAAAACAAAGAAAAGCTAATACTTAAACGGAGATATTTTTTTTCTGAATCATTGTCTACAATATTACACAGCTGAGCGTGACTGATGAAATGATTTACGCTCAAATCGCGCACAATAATGACGTCTAATTATCGGCCATTATGTTCGTGTCCATAGACAACGGCGACAATTACACCTCCTCATCTTGATGTATTGAGTGTCAAATTGACGGAAGATACTATAATTTAGTTACATACGTACGAGTACGTTACGTATACGTACGTACGTTATTATTTCGGAGGAAAATGCGTTACGCACCGTCCTGTGACATTGTTGTGAGAGACTCCCTCTGGAAGGAAACCCCAGAGATTTGCCCGCTGTTGGTGTATGTCTCAAAACTGGAATTCAAGACCAAAAAATCTATGACAGATACGTAACAGTCAAATCTGTTAAAGTCACTTATGTCATTTTCAAGTGACGCTTTTAGGTTTCGCCAACCTTTTTTCATTATTTTTCTTAGTATGCGGACTAAACTGTCAAGTTTCCATACATTGATAATATTATGTTGTGGGTAGATACCAATGTTATTAACACCTGAAGTGGCGGCGGGGGGTTTACCGACTAAAACCCCTGGGACTCTCCCTCATCGTCCATCGCAGGAGATAGTCGTGGGGCAAATAGCGTGAAGCCCTCGCACCACGACAAGAAGAAAACATACTGCGCCGACCCGAGTTAATTTGGGAATAGGGCAAGAAGATCATGATTATTTACTTAAGAATAAATTGCAAAGAATTGCTCTCATCTCAAAGTGATATTGCCGGCAAGCAACTCAGGCGTCTAAAAAGTCATTAGCAATTTGGGTAGCACCATTAACGTGTAATAAAACGGCGTATAACTCTCGCTAACGATTACACGCACAATTTTCGCCGACGCCAGCCGGCGCGTCACGCCGAGGGCGAAAGTGTAACAATGCCGGGACCATACGAGCGAGATCATTGTTGTGCGTACGCGCCGATAGGGCTGACGATTGGAGAAAAAAACATACTTTAATATCCAAGTCAAACTTAACCAAAAAATAAAATAAAAAAAGAATAACAATGGAAGATTAAGTGCTTTTGGGGGGTTAACTAAAAAAAAAGAATGGAAATGGATTGAGCTCCACTAAGAATATGCCGTAGCGTGTAAGGGAGATCACGACTCGGTTTTCCGTAGAATCAGATCAGACTTTCGTAAGTCTGGTAAGTAAAATGAAAAAGGCTGCTATATCTGACCATGACGAGACACTCTTTTATTTTTTTTAAATGGAAGTTTCATCAACACAGAAGCTAACAACTGTGTTACTTGTTGTGTTACGACAAGGTCCATATTGTACTGTAACTAAATAAGTAAGTAAGTAAGTAGTTACTGTTTTTTACCACCATTTTAAAGACCCAAACCACTTTAGACCGATACTCCTTTATTCGAAATCACGCGAGCGACACACTGAAGCTCGACAACATTCTAGTGCGACAAGGCGTCGCGTACCTGTGTTTTTAATAGTAACATTAAAAACCTGTATGCCTGTGGAGTGCATCGACAACCCTACGCTGAAAACAATACTGTACGAAAGAAAGGCCGTTAAAGTTAAAAAACGAGGAAAGTGATCGATGGCCGCTAATGCCTAACCTAGAAAACGTATAAACAAATCGATAACCGTGAAAACAAAGTCATGGACATTTCTAATTCGAAGATCAGTTGGACAAAAAGCTCAAAAATGGAAGACTCTTTAGTGGATTTGTAAATAAATACTTAGATAAGTTGTTTTACTACATTACAGACAATAACGACACAAAAGCACTAAGCAACATACATAGAATAATTTTAAAAGAAACAAAAAAAATCTAACAGAATTAAATAAAGAACTACCTATAACAAAAAAAGCTCTATCAAATAAAACAAAATCGAAATACATTTTACTATTTGAATCGAAATACATACACATGCTGTTCAGATATTGGTCATTTTAAATCTGAAAATGAACTTTAAACGAAACTGATTATGGCTGAAACCTAGGGTTTTAATGAGTGTGTAACTACCTAAAATATCCCAGACCGTGCCGAGTTGTAAACCCTTACCAATACGATATGAAGGTATCCGACAAAAGACTAAAGGCGCTGGTTTAATGATCCCCATTCTAAGGTGTACAAGAAGGCTAGCCAAAATGTTAAATTAAGTACCGTACGTGACCCTAACTTGCCAATAGGCCAAGCTACCGTGGTATATTGGCCTTTCCCCAACAGTGGGTGCAGAGAAAACTCCAATGGGTTATCAGTAAGAGCTATCGTATGCTCATGTCTATTATTGTCAATAATGCTAATGCATTGGAGCATAAAATTAGCTTCATCGTTTCCTTTTAAGAGACTGGTTAAGAGTGTTAAGACTTATGCACACTGGATCGCCTTTTCCGACTGACTCTTACAGCCGCAGTCGATGTCAACATATTATTAAGTATGTAACTGTTTCTATTTTGTCTTTAACTATCCTGGAGGATATGTTGAGTAAACTGACAGATGCAAATGTCAAGTTTCTATACATTTTGACATTTTGCATCTGTCATATCAGTTTACTCCACATGATTAAAAATGGCTGTGACATGACAATACAGACGGACAGAGAGACTTGATGAATCTATAAGGGTTTCCGTTTTTTGCCATTTGGCTACGGAACCCTAAAAATCTGAGTTTACTTACACGATCTTTGGATTTCATGCCTCTCACCTCGACTTTCTTAGTATCTTCGTACTATTTAAACCCTTTTTTGGTTTAATTATAAGGTCTAAATTCTACTCCGAGTGCAGCGGTGTTATGGCTAGACATTTGTTAGCCACGTGGCGAGGGACCACCTTAGTAACTATTGGATAAACTGACCAGACCTTTTGCTCCACCTTTAGGGCATAAGAGAAAGTTCTAAAGTTTTGAACTTTGACTTTTACAGCCAATTTGGTTAATGCAAGAATGTTTTAACCACCTAGCTTATTACAAAGTATCCTTAGGCCATTGTAATCGATATAATCTCTATCGATGGCTATTATAGTACTCGTACTTTCAATCTATAAAGAGGTTCAACAGACAACGTCAATCTTAAATACAAACCAAAATCGCAAAACACTAGCGCGATGCAACCTACACTCAGCGCCATCTATAGGTGTTTTGCCTTTTGGATTAGGGTATCTAAAGGTGATAGGTATGTATTTTATCTACTACTTATGACTTGGCTGTACTTAACCTGGTTGTTTCTACCAAGTACCGAATAAATGATTTCTATTCTATTCTACTGATGATGTTGTAACTGATAGTGACTGGATGAGGCCAGACTTTGGCACCAATCTGTGACGCAATCGCAACTTGAAGGAGGTTTGCGAAAAGCAGAAGACGGATACATTCTGTTGATAGATTGGTTGGTTTAATATAGAAAACATTTTGTATTGTGTGAATGTAGGTATGCAGTCGTCTTAATACGTCAATCGTCCGTCACGCATTCGAGTGCGCATGCAAATCGACGCGCGCGCATCTCGCGTGCGCAATCGCAATCGAAGATCGCGAATCTGCGTCGGGGCCGGAAAGCCGATTTTAAATACGATTTATCGATTTTGTGAACTGTCGTCGCTGCTATTTTGTTGAGTGTTACTTATAAGTAAGTACAGGGTGTATGTATGTCGCCGAATTCTATATTCCGGTCGTTTTTCATTCAGCCGCATCCAATCCGGCTAATGGTTGAACCGCCGCATTTCAAAACGGCCCTGTGTTAGAAAACAGCTAGGAGTAATGTAATACGGCGGATTATACGATCCGGCTGCGAAATGTATACGGTGCAAAGTGTATGGTGTAAGGTGTTTACCGCGTAAAATTATATTTTAACCTTATAAAAATAATTACGCTCTCTTTCTTCTTTCGTCTTATCCGATAACCTTCACACACACACACATGCTTACCTCACATGCATACCTGTATTTAATTTTAAGACCTGTACCATGAAATATGATTTGATACGCAATAAATAAATGATTATGATTACCATTAAAAGACTATCTATCTATACAATTGACCTCTTTATATTCTATAGATTTAATCGATTAGGTACCTGCGCCCTTCCCGTGAAAGTGAGAGTGACCATTTGCGCAGGCGCAGTTGACAGTCGTGCCGCGCGGTCACGCCGCCATCGCGCCTGTCACGCGCGCCATCATAGCTTGGAGACCAATTCTCGTGCACTCGACATTGAAGTCGAATTTAGAGATGTCATACATTCGTAAATACAAAATTCTTATTAGATTTTAATGTCGAGTGCACGGGAATTGGTCCCCAGAGGGGCAATTCTTCATTGAAGTCGAATTTAGAGATTTCATACATTCGTCCATACAAAATTCTTATTCGACTTCAATATCGAATGACGAGCATTGGTCCCCATGAGACCTATTTTTGATTCATTCGCCTGGACTACTGGAGCTTTTCCTTCTTAAAACGGCAACGCATCAGCGACTTCTCTGATCTCGCAGATGTTCATGGGTGGCGGTGATTTCTTATCTGCAGGTGACCTTCCTGCTCGTTTGCCGCCTCTAGTATAAAAAAAATATAAAAAAGCAAGCACACGAATTCTACTGATTTTCGTTCGACTTCTAAAATTCAGCATTTTTTAATCACTCGACCGCAACGAGTGACTTCACCCACTCGTTGTTAGGCGAGTGATTTCAAGTGAGCGACAGATCAAAACGTTTTTGTAACTGTCATTACATACTACGGGTCATAATATTTTTTTTTCGAATTGCGAAAGTCCCAGGCGAATGACTAAAAAGTTCGGACTATCGGCATCATTTCACTTGCTAGACGAATGTGACATAAGTCGCATGCGACAACGCTCACGACACGAGTGAATCAAGAATATAGCCCCTGACCTGTGATTAACAGTCGTTGGCCTGACCAAGGCGACACGATATTTGATTGATTTTGGTGTATGTACCTTACGGATCATTTGTACTTCTTGCAAATGTAATTTAAACCTAAGAAACTATTAACAAACAAGATATATAATTAAATGAATAAATCTATACACTTTATAGAGTACTTCTATGAAGACAAGGCTATAGAAACCGAAAACCAAACGCTTGCACCAACAGCATCTTGTTCATTCTAATTACAGTCCCGTAAGAACCCGGGCGGGCCACTAGTAACTGGTATATAGATTAATCAACCATACTAGCGTAGTGGAGGACGCCTTCGTGCTGTGCCTTCAAATTCTACTGTCTCTTTCTTCAGTCTTACAAGTCGACAAAAGGTCGGCAACGCTCCTATAATTCCACTGGTGGTACCCACGGGCACTCTGCCTTGGCGATCGCTTGTCACCAGGTGATACGTCTGTTCGTCTGTCCCCTGTTGTCTGAATCCATATCCATACCTCCATACTAATATTATAAATGCGAAAGTAACTCTGTCTGTCGTCTGTCTGTCTGTCTGTCTACGTCCTTCACGCCAAAACTATCCAACGGATTTAATGAAATTTGGTATACAGATAATCTAGGCCCCTGAGAAAGAACATAGGCTACTTCTTTTATTGCGAAAAGGGGGTGTAAGGGGTTGAAAGGGGGGTAAAAAGTTCCTTTTACACGCGGACGAATCGCGGGCGGCCGCTAGTCCTATCTAATATTATAAATGCGAAAGTAACTCTGTCTGTCTGTCTGTCTGTCTGTCTGTCTGTCTGTTACTCTTTCACGCAAAACTACTCAATGGATTTAAATGAAATTTGGTATACAGATCATCTAGACCCTGAGAAAGAACATAGGCCACTTTTTTATTGCTGAAAAGGGGGTTGTAAGGGGTTAAAAGGGGGGTAAAAAGTTACTTTTCACGCGGACGAAGTCGCGGGCGGCCGCTAGTAATATATAAATGCGAAAGTAACTCTGTCTGTCTGTCTGTCTGTTACTCTTTCACGCCAAAACTACTGAACGGATTTAAATGAAATTTGGTATACAGACTGATCTAGACCTGAGAAAGAACTAGGCTACTTTTTATTGCGAAAAGGGGGTTGTAAGGGTTTAAAAGGGGGTAAAAGTTACTTTTCCACGCGGACGAAGTCGCGGGCGGCCGCTAGTCATTAATTAAAGAAAAGAAGCTGTTTATTGTACACATCTATTGCTTATTTCCTGAGAAGGCTCCAATCCAAAATGATGATAAAAATCATGCCATTTTTTATAAGTTAGTTATTGACATTATCGTCATATTTTAGCCAATCCACATATATTTTTTTATTTTGTAAAGTTTCATTAAAATTCATTCGGTAGTTTTTGCGTGGAAAAGGGAGCAACATCCATCCATCCATACTTACAAACTTTCAGTTTATAACGACCTCGATGGTGCAGTGGCTAAGGTGTTCGCCCGAAGCGCGAAAGGTCCCGGGTTGATTCCCGGTCAAGTCAACTTAGGAAACTGTATTTTCTAAGTTGTCTTGGGTCTGGGGTGCTGGGTTGACGCCCCCAGTTAAATCGTTAACTGGTACTCATAGTACAGGGGTTGCCCTAGTTTGAGAACAGGTTGATTGGTGTGATTGTCTGGCGCATTTATTTATTTATAACTAGTGGCTCCCGGCGAACTTCGTTCCACCTACTTTTTGTTTAATTACTCACCTTTTAGACCTTCCCTGGACTACGACAAACATTTTAAAACTAAAATCAGCTCAATCGGCCCAGCTGTTCTCGAGTTTTAGCCAGACTAACGAACGGCGATTCATTTTTATTTATATAGATATATTAGTGGGATGTTTAATTCGTAGCTCCGCATAGTGTTGATGGCGTCCAACGGCTTAAAAGGCGTAAAGTTAACAAACTGTGCGTCTATTGTTTGAAAATCAGTGAGTCAGTAATGTCGAAGCCATACGTTGGATTAGTGGGGCTTCTAGTCGATAAACCGCAAGCCGCAAAATGTATAGTATAGATAGGTAACGACGTACATATAAAAATAATGGGATTTTCATATGGAGGCAACGTTTGTTGGTTCTTAAAAAACTAGTCCAGCCGGGCTAACATGCCACCACGATAAGTTGTCGACACTCGTATGTTTGTCGGCGCAAAGTTGCGTCTCGCTCACCTGACTGAGCGATGAGCGGGATAGAAGGATGCGCTCTCGCGAACGAGAGTCGACAAAATTTTGTCGCGGTGCGCATGTTAGGCCTAATGACGTCGTAACTCCTCAGGCCTTGCGTGTGCCTGGGGCGTGATGCAGCGTGAGATAGAGGCAATCTATCCAGAACCTGCGTGGAAGAGACTCGGTGCGATATCCACCGGGATAGCGCGGAGATCAATGAACTCTTCCCATAGCTCGGGTTTGTGATCACAAATCCGTATGGCAAACGCGGCGTGGTGCTTAAGCCTAATCCCATCATAGTAGCAATGAATTATTTCTACCTATTATGAAGGCATTTGCCCTGCTTTGGGACAGTACCTATATAGGTACTTTACTTAACTGTCTGAGTACTTGTCAAAGTGTGAACCTCTTTTCATGCCTCATGAGAGCCAGTCCAAAGCCAATAGTATGATTGAGATGCACATCACGACACTCGTTGACCCACTCAGCGACCTAGTGGGTGAGGGAGACGACACGTTAACTGAGATAGCGAACTTGGAGGCGGATGTTTTGCTTCTATTTCACTGACCCGTAAGTATAGGGGGGATTTATAGAGTTTACTTTTTATCCCACAGGCCATTTAAACATGCAAAAGGAAAATTCCATAATACCTAATCAATGGAGAAGGAAATGTAAGTACTTATAGACATTTAAATTTGTACATATACAGGATTGCTACCACGTATAGCTTATTTTTGAGTTCGCAATATTTCCAAAATTACTTAATAAAAACAACCAAAAAGTAAATTTTTTGGACATTGGCATGGTCCAAATTCTTTCAACGCCTTTTGAAAATTAAAGATTATCCAAGACACTTGACTGACTTTGTATGAAAAGTTGACGTTTTTAGGTGAATTTCCAAAGTCAGCGTGGTTAAAAGGATGAAAATGTTTGCATGCACATTGTATATTTTAACCTATTTCCCTATATTTACTAGTCTATGAATATACTAGTAGTCTATAGTAGAAATTGTAACACGTTTTTTACTTTAACGGGTTAAATCACAATTCCCACCAAGGCCTGGCAACCGGCTAAGTGTCACGTGCGTACCGCGCTTCCCGGACACACGTGCGGACACGACACATCACACCTATGTCGCGAGCACACGACAGCGGATCAACACGTCATCTACCATTTACAACGCCATCTTATAGGTCATGGTTGGACCAATTACTTTCAGTTTACACTCGGTATAATGCTGAGCGTTTTTTGTTTTCCCAGGGGAAACCGTGGTTTTCTACTCGTCACCCAAAAGGTGGGAGATAAAGTGGTGGGACTCAACCCCTAACCAAAACCCTTGGGGTGTCCATCTCATCGCAATCGCGTGAGTCAGTAGTAGTATTGATTTGGACTATTCATGGTAGTAACTTGACACAACTAAGTGCGAGTTGTACCAAATGGTATCCCTAACTCGTTAATCGTTATGATTTGAGTGAAAACAGCTTTGCTAGAAAATTTCAGTTCTTTATACATTGTGAGGAATATCTTCTTTACATTTTTTAAAAGGTAAAACTCACACATTGCTGTGTCGGCAATTCACACTCAGTACAATGCTGAGCTTTTTTTTCCTTGGGAAAACCGTCATGGCTTTCACCTTGTCACATGTAGGGGTGTGTGGGACTCTATCCCTAACCACAACCCCTGGGATATTCACCTCAGCGCTATCTATATTCGCTACCTATTTTCTGTGAGGACACCACGTCTTGGTAAACGTAGTGTAGAAAGGAGTGACGAGATGTCAGGTCAGATGGAGTGACGATCTGCGCAAGAGGGGTAGATGCGAGTAGCCAAAGATCGATCAAAGGAGCGAGCATTTGGTGCCTATGTCCAGCAGTGGACTGCAACAGGCTGATAATGATGTTGATGATACATTTTCTGTGAGGCCGTCTCACTCCAATCGAGCCGGCCTATTCATGCTGAACCGTGTCTTCCTACGGTTACTCTTACTACCTACAGAAAATATATGTT
This sequence comes from Cnaphalocrocis medinalis, assembly GCA_014851415.1. Taxonomy (NCBI): domain Eukaryota; kingdom Metazoa; phylum Arthropoda; class Insecta; order Lepidoptera; family Crambidae; genus Cnaphalocrocis; species Cnaphalocrocis medinalis. The sequence goes on from CM026295.1 coordinate 13,100,794, forward strand.
AGCTTCTAAATTACTAAGTCAGCCACAACCAATGCGCGTCTGAATAATAGTATCTCAGCCACTAGATATCTTTTATGTAAGCCACTGTAAATATAACTCAGCATGGCAGTTATTTTTTAGCATCTAAATTTGTGGTATGCATTCAAATAGCAACCTTCTAAATTATAATATATGACACCAAAATAGTAATGATATTAGCTTCTAATTTAATAATTTAGTATGAATAAAATGTAACTCATCCTACATTTTTCGATCGTTAAATTTACCTAAAATTGTCATCGAAATTATATTAAAGCCACTATTATTATTACACATGAACTATTTAAGGCAACAACACGACGATACTAGCCGCCAATTGATTTATATTAATTGTGAGGATTATGAGAAACATTTAAAAAACAATCACGCTATGAAAACAAAATGGAAAGTATTAATATTTTTTTCACAAATCACAATGATTTTTATTGCAAAATTATTGTTGTTTGGCGCGTGTAAAAATATTATTACACATTTAAAAAAAAAATGGATTCCTTTATGTTTTCATAGCTGGATTTTTTAAATATATCTCATAATCCTCACAATTAAAATAAATCAATTTTATTGGTATCGTTTTTAGTAAGTAATAAATTTAAATTAGCACGTATGTAATTCAGAAATTATAAGAAAAAAAATATGTATTACTGGCTTATTAATGGCGCTCGCGCTTAAGTTGGCCTTCCACGCTTTCTTTTCAGTCCAAGCACTGTGCTTTTACCTCCAATGGCGCCATTACGAATTTCAGTCTGATTGCTAGGCCGATCAGATGCTTGCCGGTTGCTGTCATGTCACGCACTGGCGCCAAATCGTAGGTACAGTGGCTATTTTCTCAATAAAAGAATATGAAGTATTATTTTAGATGTTAAGTTATAATATTTTGATGTTGAGTATTGAAGCTGGAATGTATTATTTTTGGGACATTGTATTGAAGCTGTAAAACTTAATATGGTGATGAGTTACAAATTCCGTGGCTGAGTTAGTAAATTAGTTTGCATATATAAATCAGAAGGACAAGTTAAATTAATTGTGGATATTCACTTGACGCTTTCTTTAACATTTTTAGTGGCCGTTGTAAAGAAGATGAATCAGTTAATTAAAGGCTAAGTAATTTTCCCGATGCTTAGTTATTAAATTAGAAGTTTGGCGCGTGGCCAAATAAAAATTTTGTGGCCATGTTATATTTTCTCTAAATATAGTGTATATTTTTATGCTAGAGGTGGCAAACGAGCAAGCGAGTCACGAAAGTAAGTAATCACACACTGCGAGATCAGAGAGGTACGCTCTTTTCTTGTAGGTCCTAGGTCCTTGATTTTTAACCTATTTCCCTATATTTACTAGTCTATGAAATATACTTATAGAATTGTAACACGTTTTTTACTTTAACGGGTTAAATCACTATTTCCATCAAGGCCTGGCAACCGGCTAAGTGTCACGTGCGTACCTACCGCGCTTCCCGGACACACGTGCGGACACGACACATCACACCTATGTCGCGAGCACACGACAGCGGATCAACGTCATCTACCATTTACAACGCCATCTTATAGGTCACGGTTGGACCAATTACTTTCAGTTTACACTCAGTACAATGCTCAGCTTTTTTTCACTGGGAATGGACCAATTTTCTGTGAGGAGACAACGTCTTGGTAAACGCAGTGTAGGACAGCCTAAGGCCATGGAGTGACGATCTACGCAAGAGGGTTAGCTGGATGCAAGTAGCCGAAAATCAATCAAAGTAGCGAGCATTTAGTGCGACGGATGATGTTGATGATAAATTTGGTCTATGTCGCGAGCACACGACAGCGGATCAACACGTCATCTACCATTTACAACGCCGTCTTATACTCGTAGGTCACGGTTGGACCAATTACTTTCAGTTTACACTCAGTACAATGCTCAGCAGATAATCCGTTATATTGACATACTCCACTCGGACAGTAACTAGGCACAAGTTAATGTAAACAGCACCATAAACAAGTAATAAATAACCAATCTTCTTGTAATTAAAGCCACCCGCAGGTCGTCGTCCGATTCGGCACAGTTTTTGTGGTGGTATAAGATGCTATAAGTTTTTGTGCGGCAGCGTTAGGCACCGTTATAACACCTACTAGTTAGTTTAGTATACTGCCTCGGTTGAAAGCTATGGAAAGGGCTATGCTTGGAGAATCTCTGAAGGACCGCATCAGAAATTATGTAATCCGACAGAGAACCAGAGTCACCGACATAGCCCACCGAATTAGCAAACTCAAGTGGCAGTGGGCTGGTCACATTAGCCGCTGAACTGACAACCGTTGGAGCCGTAAAGTCCTTGAGTGGAGACCACGATGATATTCGAAGGCTGGCTGGTGTGGGCTGGATGAGAGTAGCCGAAAATCGGGAGCGGTGGCGTGCATTAGGGGAGACCAATGTCCAGCAGTAGACGAGCGTGGGTTGCTGATGATGATAATGACTGCCTCGGTTGCAGTGGGTAGTGGGTCGCACTTTAAAGCGACGGCTGCGCTTGGGGTCGTAAGATCCCCGGGTTTGGCCAAAAAATTGTACCAGAGTTTTTCTGTTCAGAAATTCTCAGTGTCAGTCGGGAAGATGGCGGTCTTGTACCGCCGTGGGTCAGACCCGTGCGGTCTAAGCTGTTGGTCTTGCGCCTTGCCTTCTCCGAGTCACACTGGTGTCCCATCGAAATATGAGGGTAAGGGAATAGAGCGGTCTTCTGTGGGTCATCGGTACCCTCAGCAGGTACTTGGAACAACACAGTGCTCAAACTTTAGTTTCAGAGTTATTGAGATAATTCGTTTTTAATGTGTAATCATGGTCAATAGGTCTGGTTCCACTGTTTAAGGGTTCTAATTACCAGACTTCCCAAATCCAGCGTGAATTGGGCTCCGAAGTTTATTATTTACATTAGCTAAGGTCCTCTTGCGCCTGTCAGAATTAAGCAATTTAATCTCGAATTATTCGTTAACACGGAACTAAATTTCCTCGCTCCATTCGGAATAGCGTTTAACACCGGGGGTGTTAAATTAGTTATGGCAATAACTATTGGTCAGAATTATTGAATTAATCTTACATCAGATGCAAGCGGATCTAAAGAGAGTAAGATAGAGGACGAATGGCGAAAGAGGATGAATAATTTCTCAGAAACAATCTAAAATCTGAATTGAAAACGTTTCTGAGAATAACTAGGTATCACAGGTATTGCAACACTGATATTATCAGATAAAATCATCCGATCCACAATTTAGATTTAGATAATATCACTAATAGTACGGTGGCCAGCACATCAAGTTACTACAATCTGTCAAATTTCTTCAATCGAACCTCACTTTACGTCAAACGTGTTTGGTTCAATATCAACTGAGAAAATTTGACAGATTGTAACAACGTTTTTTACTTTAACGGGTTAACTCACTATCTCCACCAAGGCCTGGCAACCGGCTAAGTGTCACGTGCGTACCGCGCTTCCCGGACACACGTGCGGACACGACACATCACACCTATGTCGCGAGCACACGACAGCGGATCAACACGTCATCTAGTTCTACCACTTACAACGCCATCTTATAGGTCATGGTTGGACCAATTACTTTCAGTTTACACTCAGTACAATGCTCAGCTTTTTTTCACTGGGAATGGACTTGAGGGATTTTCTGTGAGGAGACAACGTCTTGGTAAACGCAGTGTAGGACGGCCTAAGGCCAGATGGAGTGACGATCTGCGCAAGAGGGTTAGCTGGATGCAAGTAGCCGAAAATCAATCAAAGTAGCGAGCATTTAGTGCGACGGATGATGTTGATGATAAATTTGGTCTATGTCGCGAGCACACGACAGCGGATCAACACGCCATCTACCATTTACAACGCCATCTTATAGGTCACGGTTGGACCAATTACTTTCAGTTTACACTCAGTACAATGCTGAGCTTTTTTTCACTGGGAAAAACATCATGGCTTTCACCTTTTCACATGTAGGGGACAAACCCTAACAAAAACCCCATGGCCATCTCAGCGCAACCTAACAGCCAGGACATGACCTTAACGCTAATCGCGCTTGCCACTTTACACCTACTTAGGGTATGCAGCCCTTCTAATTGCACGGCTTACCAGGACCTTCAGTATCCAGAGATACCTAAGCCTCCTTCATGCTACGCCAGTGATTTTTATCTCAGACATGTCTAGTCCGTTAACTACCTACCAGCACTTCTTCTAACATGCGATTACACACACTTTCCTAAGAGCTGTCTTCACTCCAAGATACAGAGTCACAAGTGCGCTGCCTTATAAACCCTTCCCTCTTCATTGGGCCTCCGTTACCCTCACATACTCGGCGAAACAATGCCCAATTTTACACCAATTTTCTTTGAAGAGACAACGTCTTGGTAAACGTAGTGTAGGACGGCCTCATGCCAGATGGAGTGACGATCTGCGCAAGAGGGCTGGCTGGATGGGCACCTGGACGTGAGAAGCCGAAGATCGATCAAAGTGGCAAGCATTTGGAGAGGCCTAAGTCCAGCAGTGGACTGCAACAGGCTGATGATGATGTTGATGATACATTTTCTGTGAGGCCGTCTCACTCCATTCGAGCCGGCCTATTCATGCTGAAGCGTGTCTTCCTACGGTTACTCTTACTACAGATAATCCGTTATATTGACATACTCCGCCGGACTGTAACTAGGCACAAGTTAATGTAAACAGCACCATAAACAAGTAATAAATAACCAATCTTCTTGTAATTAAAGCCACCCGCAGGTCGTCGTCCGATTCGGCACAGTTTTTGTGGTGGTATAAGATGCTATAAGTTTTTGTGCGGCAGCGTTAGGCACCGTTATAACACCTACTAGTTAGTTTAGTATACTGCCTCGGTTGAAAGCTATGGATAGGGCTATGCTTGGAGAATCTCTGAAGGACCGCATCGGAATTGATGTAATCCGATAGAGAACCAGAGTCGCCGACATAGCCCACCGAATTAGCAAACTAAAGTGGTAGTGGGCTGGTCACATTAGCCGCCGAACTGACAACCGTTGGAGCCGTAAAGTCCTTGAGTGGAGACCACGATGATATTCGAAGGCTGGCTGGTGTGGGTTGGATGAGAGTAGCTGAAAATCGGGAGCGGTGGCGTGCATTAGGGGAGACCTAGCGGTCTTCTGTGGGTCATCGGTACCCTCAGCAGGCACTTGTCCAGAACAACACAGTGCTCAAACTTTAGTTTCAGAAGTATTGAGATAATTCGTTTTTAACGTGTAATCATGGTCAATCGGTCTGGTTCCCCTGTTTAAGGGTTAGTTCCAATAGTCAGACTTCCCAAATCCAGCGTACATTGGGCTCCGAAGATTAGTATTAAATTAGCTAAGGTCCTCTTGCGCATGTTAGGATTAAGCAATTTAATTTCGAATTATTCGTTAACACGGAACTAAATTTTCTCGCGCCATTCGGATAGCGTTCAACACCGGGGGTGTTAAATTAGTTATGGCAATAACTATTACGGAATTATTAAACTAATCTTAAACATCAGATGCAAGCAGATCTAAAGAGAGTAAGATAGAAGACGAATGGCGAAAGAGGATGAATAATTTCTCAGAAACAATCTAAAATCTGAATTGAAAACGTTTCTGAGAATAACTAGGTATCACAGGTATTGCAACACTGATATTATCAGATAAAATCATCCGATCCACAATTTAGATCTAGATAATATCACTAATAGTACTTAGTTTTTTGGATTTTCGCGTCGCATTATAGCTATCAAATATTAATTATTAACGACCATATTTTATCATCATTCTTTCATCACTTAAACGCTTGTGACCACAGCTGCTGCAACGTAGCCGAAACGTCAAGTAGTAAGTACAATGTTACCTACTTAATAAAAACGCAGAAAAACCTTGGTTTGTTTTATGTCATTCCAACAACAACCATCATTGAATCAATTATCTTCTAAAGTCCAAACCCGCTCTTACGATAATAGTAGGAAGCCAGTAGTTAAACCCGTCTGTCCGTCTGCAATAGTGATGCTACTTTAGAATGACTTTTATTCAAGTGAATTTTTGTACACAAACACAAATTGAACCCAAATGAAAAAATGTCATCAAGGCACTCTCAATATTTCCCTCGTTCAATACTCAATACTTTATTTGCGTTTCACAGTGTGTACAGACAAGATCTTAAATAGTAGGTACACACATACATACATAGATCACTGTGAACCCTGTCGGGCACAACAAATATGTATAGAGAGGAGGAGCACCATTTTTCATTTCATGTTCATTTCAAGGACGTCACATCAAGATAAGATAACTTTATTTTACTGCAAAAACGCCATAAATCTTCACGGTCTAATGAGAGAATGAATAAGGTTGTGTCGTTTATCACGAAGTGCACTTACTAGTCCAGAGAAAAAACTATATTCCAGAATTGGTGAGACCAATTTTTTTTCTATAGTGCCTCAGTTAATTTTGATTTACCAATATTTAATTGGTGCAAATGGGGGAATACTTAAGCCGAGTGGGATTTAGGTATTCTTAGATTAGGAGTTTCACTCATGTCAGTGTAGCAAATCTACTATTCTTGTCTTGCTTGATTCTATCCTGGTACGGTATTGACATTTATTGTGTGTTCAATTGTTGTAACGAAATACAACTTATTGTCCGATTAGACTCGAATCCCAACACTACCAGTTTTATCGACAGGTAATCCGAGAACGCGCGATTGGCCACATCCGTTGCCTCTGCTTTGTCATCCATTTTAACCTCACCACACCGAAATTTAATACTTTTCAGAACCTTATCTTTATTACACCAAAGTTCAATTTCGAATTCCCATTAATCATCACAAATTTTGCGCTTCTGCAGACCTTCAAATTGAAATTCCACACTATTTTGTATTTTATTTTGTTACCAATAGGGTTGTGATTGCAATCTGCAGTAGTCAGAATAATCATTATAAAATTACTCGTCTGCGGTAGATTCTCATGTGAAGGAATAAGGTGTAATTTGCAATGTGAAATTAAGACAAGTGATTGCGGTTGACAAACCGCTGAACGCACGGAAGTCTCAAATGTCAGTGACTGCAGGAAAGTTGGAAGAAAATATTAGATTTCTGTAGAAGAGTCATACTTCGAGATCTAATTTCGTTACAGTCCTCAAATCCAATATTCTTGCGAAATTGACATTGACAATTGTGTCCGCCTATGTCCAGGGAAAAGGCCTCTCCAAGTCTCCATCGTAGAAATCACGTAGCGTCATCGCTAACTATGATGGGATTAGGCTTACCTAGTCACCACAGTTGCCTAATATGAATCAGAGATCACAAACCCGAGCTAAGTATGTTCGAAAAATTCGAATCATACTTTTAGCTCGACCTGACGCGAACCCGGGACCCTGAGATCACGCCCCTACTTAAACCACCTGACCAAGAGTTTAACTCCAGATTTTAATCTTAATAACAATAATATTATCAATTTTAGTTTCGGTGACTTCATTCGATTCTAGTGTTCTTGAAATGTTTTTAATATCTCCAATCAATCCATCATTTTAAAAAAAATTGCGTTAGTTACATTGAATTTTAGACGTCGAATATGAGGCAACTTGTAGTTTTTCAAATGTCATTGAGGTATCCATAATACGCAACCTGCAGCGATATTAAGAGATAATACAGCAAATTAAATCACTTAATTAAATCTATTGCAAAAGTATAGCAAATCTCGGTATGATCTAATATAATTATTACAGTTATAATAGTCGTTGGCAACAAACATTAACCTATTTAGATATTTCTGTATAGCAACTATTGCGTTTGCGCAACGATGACTTCGGAGTTCTGTGTAACTTCTATCGTTGAAGCCTATTGCGATGGATACCAGATAAAACCATACATTCGTAAAGCAAGGAACTGAAATGCTAGTATATGAGCGCAACCCAGAAATCCTTAATTGTAAAAAAATATAATTTTGTGTTGGTTGCCACAACACAACTTGTTTGGTAAAATACGTCAAGAAAGTCATGACATCGGATTTGTGAGCAACTATCGGAGTTCCCATGTTTTATAGCCAATGGAGCTACCACACTATGGGCGTAAGCGGCAGTGGCGCTATCAATTAATTTCATGACTTTCTTTATGCATTATAAGTACCTTGTACGATACGGCTAAACATAGGCCGCCTTATTGAATCATCATGATCATCAGCCTGTTGCAGTCCACTGCTGCCTCTCCAAATGCTCGCCACTTTGATCGATCTTCGGCTACTCGCATCCAGCTCCAGCCAGCCCTCTTGCGCAGATCGTCATTTCACAGGCCTGAAGCCGTCCTACACTATGTTTACCAAGACGCGACTCCTTAATGAATAACGCATCTATAATGATGCGGCTAATCGTAGATCCGCCGCATTTCAAAATGACCCTGTTTATGATAACTAGCTAGCCGTAATGTAATACAACAGATTATACGAACCGGCTGCGACATTGACTTACCTACTCGTATACAAAATTAGTTATAATTATTATCTAACGATGAAGTAATGAATCATGTTATCTATCGAGATAACAGTTGTGGATAACTTTGACGAAAAGTATGATTGTATAACCGCACGCTCTGTATAGTTCGCACAATGGAGTCTGCAACCTGCGCAGTTTGCGAAACTATTGAGAATATTGATCTGAAAACACAATTTGCGTTCAGATAGAAGCTAAGAGGATGGCGAGAGCAATGGTAGCTCAGTACGTACAGCCACACATCAAAGTATACAAAAATGTCAAGATTTCTTCAATCGACTCTTAGCTTACTGTCATGCACATTAGGTTGAATATCAATTGTGGAAATTTGACAGTTTGTGGTAACCTGATGTGTGGCTGACTGTACATAAGAATCATAGGTTCGAATATGAGCTTGCACCTGTGGATTTTTCAAATCTATGAGCGTTATTTTGTGTTCTATGACTTTTAGAAAATTTTCGCATAATAATAAAATAGTTTTGATTCAGTGGCCGCAAAATTATGTCAACATGTAGGTTAAATACTTGTAGGTACATGACACGGATGTAACAATCGGAAATGGTACCTACTTGTAAAGTTGTAATAAAAAAACTTACACAAGTTATTAAATTTATCTTTCGACGGTCGAAGTAATAAAATGGACCGATTTTATAGCTCTGACACACATTATGTTCCTTGGATCTTATTCTAAAGTATTTGTGTCATTTTATTTTATTGAAAACAATAATAAAATTAATTACCTACTATGTAATGAGCCGTTCTGTCCCTTTCACACAACTTTGGCTCTTTTACGATAGGTAAATATAATAAGTATATCCTCGTTGGGTTCTATGGTATTAAATTCAATTATCTAAATATACCTAAGTGGCCCGTACGCACTCAGCACTTTTTTATGTGATAGGTGGCAGACGAGCATACAGAT
>CM026295.1:13110329-13179085 GCA_014851415.1 Cnaphalocrocis medinalis
GTTTTACACTATCGATTGTTTTTTTTCTTGTTTCTGTCAGAAACCACAACACTATCTGTTAACGATGGACTGTATGGTCGCTGCAGTGATGGTAATAAATAAAACTGGTATTAGCAGATAACTAATGTATTTCAACTCAAGTTTTTATACAAAGCACCACTGACAAGTAAGAAGTAAAACAAAACAATAATATATCAAAAACAGTAAAAACGTATAAAAACATAAACAACATAAAAGGAGGTTGGTCCAGCCGTTGATCCTCAATTCTATCGATAGTCTATCTATAGCCATCAATTAATTCCATATACAACTATCTTACATTACCATAAACATTATCCGTGGTATAGAAGTGTGTGTTACTTTTATTGCCTACTACAAAGCAGTTTGCTCTAAAAGTTAAATCGATATGCGGCGTTGAATCTTTAAAGCAGTGTCAATAATCGAACCAATACAATGCGCCCCTTCTAAATGACAGCATGAAAAGTAAAGTATCAGCCTATATAATTAAATAATAATATCCATCCATACTTCCATACTAATATTATAAATGCGAAAGTAACTCTGTCTGTCTGTCTGTCTGTCTGTCTGTCTGTCTGTCTGTCTGTCTGTCTGTCTGTCTGTCTGTCTGTTACTCTTTCACGCCAAAACTACTGAACGGATTTAAATGAAATTTGGTATACAGATGATCTAGACCCTGAGAAAGGATATAGGCTACTTTTTATTGCGAAAAGGGGGTTGTAAGGGGTTAAAAGGGGGGTAAAAAGTTACTTTTCCACGCGGACGAAGTCGCGGGCGCCCGCTAGTAATATATAATATTTCACTACATCACATACATTGGTCTGACTCTGGGATAGGTAGCTCAAGCACCTGTGTTACAGATATCAGAACCACCAGTGGAATTACAAATATCCATCCATACTAATCTGTCTGTCTGTTACTCTTTCACGCCAAAACTACTGAACGGATTTAAATGAAATTTGGTATACAGATGGTCGAGACCCTGAGAAAGGACATAGGCTACTTTTTATTGCGAAAAGGGGGTTGTACGGGGTTAAAAGGGCGGTAAAAAGTTACTTTTCCACGCGGACGAAGTCGCGGGCGGCCGCTAGTATACGTATAATACATACCCAAGTAGCATTGAGAGTTCTATAGGAGTTGACTAATGGTGTACATTTATTCTTTAAGCTGTCTATGCAAGCTGCACAAGAGTTGTATAGCATGCTGTACAGCCCATTTACCACCGATTTGGGCACAAATTATTCAGCTTTAAGTTCTCAAAAGGTACACAGTAGTAGAATAGTGGCTCTTTAATGGTAGTTTAAAGAGAGAACTGTGGTTTTAAAGCTGACGAATGGCACTATTTTAGATTCCCTGTGGTTATTTATATAGACAAGGGAGTTATTATAAGTGACAAGTGAACTATTATAGAGCCAATTGTTACACTCGTAACCACAAATGTACCCTAATAACCGACTTTTAAGCCGCTTTTGGATCGAAATAGTCACTTGAGTACCATTTTGTAACGCATAATATTTGCGAAACATGTTTTGCTTGCATGTACATAATATCAGAGGGAGATTGTGAAGCCATTTTGATGTGATTTGATTTTAAGTACACTCTGTTTATATATGATGTTGTGTTAATTTTACGGGGTAATTTAAATTTATCGTAAAGAATATATACATTTATTGTTAAAATTTTCACGCGCCTATGTTTTATTATAATATAATCAAATAAGTTTAACAAAATAAACAGAGACAAACAAGTCAATATTTCATATTTGTGTTTTAATGACATTAAAATTACTGCATGGGTTTGTATTTAAATATCAACTACAAAATAAATAACGAAAACTCGTGATAAGTGATAAAATCATACATAATATAAAAATATTATAGGTTATTAAGAGTAAAAAAATGGTGGTCATTGACTGCATCTACAGTGAACTATTATAACTCAAAATTAGTGTTGCGACCTGTACAAAGTTACACTCGTGTACCATCATATTGACGTGAGCTCTAGAAAGGTTCACAGGTGTTGTGTTACGATGCGAGCAACCTAACAGCGTACATGTGAACCTCTGAATAGCCCATGCCGAATTACATATCTTATAAGGTTTTTGTTCAGCTATGAAAATGAAAGCTGACTAGAAGAGCAATGGTGTCCTTGCAAAACGCCAATAGTTACGTAATAAGCTACATTTACACCGCTATAGATTCCTTACACAGGTTTAGGTGGGTATGCTCGCTTTATTACAGCTAATGTACCACGCGTGACCTCTGTTAATGCTAAGATATCATCAATGAACTAAATGTGGCCTTTTAAAGAGAATAAAATGCTATTTGGGTAGAAAACACCCAGACCAATACAAACAAACATGTTCATGCACACAAATGTTTGTACTGTGCGGGGATCGAACCCGCAACCCTTGGTCCAGACGCAGCATTCAATACCACTGAACCAAACGGGTCGTCTAAAACCGATCTATATACTGTCCCACTACAGGGCAAAGGCCTCCATAATAGAAATCAAGCGTAATGCCGATTGTTGATCACAAACCCGAGATAATTTTGTTCGAAAATGCTTTTGCTCGACGAATGCTAGTTTAAATGTTGATTTTATATTGCAATTTTTAATTATAATGTGTTTTTTGATGTGATAGGTAGCAGACGAGCAGACGGATCACTTGATGGTAAGCGATTGTCACCACTCATACACAGTTGCAACAATGACTGCGCTTTTGATTCCAAATAAAAGGTCTCTTATCAATCTATTTTTCCCATCAGTACTTGTGATTTTTCCTTGATCTACATAATATTTGGCCATTAAAACCAACCACCGTTAGTATAGCACCTAATCCTACCGACAAGGCAGTAAAGCAATAAATCACAATGGCGATACTTCACAATACTTTCATCTCCGCACATCTCTCGCCGATAATATTACGAACACACGCACTATACTCCCCTGCGCATGCGGCTATCAGACCGCGGCGGCAAGTGACGCGTGCGCAACTGTACTGTTAGCAATGGGAAAATTAAAAAAAACGATTCTATCTATATCTTCTTCTTTTATATTATACTATTTATTTAGAGACAACTTCTATGGACAACGACAAGGCTTAAGTAAACCGAAAACACAAAACGCTTGCGCGATGTAATTAAACACAGCGCCATCTATTGGTTCATTTCGGAATTACGGTCCCGAAGCGAAGTGAGGGCGGGCCACTAGTACTATGATGAGCAATGCAAGTATTATGTGCTAAAGATGAAACATTGGCGCGACGTACCTATACAGTCAGCCACACATCAGATTACCACAACCTGTCAAATTTCCTCACTTGATATTCAACCTAATGTGTATGACAGTAAGATGAGAGTTGATTAAAGTTTTACAGTTTTGTATACCTTGATGTGTGGCTTACCTAATATGCGTTCAGAGCCTTCTATTGGTTCAGATTGGAACTACCTTCTCTAAACACAGCTGTTAATTTTTTTATCTTCTGTTGTCTGTCTATCCGTACTTGTAATTGAATGCAATCTCGTTCCCAATCAATATAATTTGTATGAAGGCCCCGTACGACTGATCGTATCATTACTCCAATACTTACGAACCAGTAATTACTAGACATACACACATGATTACAAGCTTTACGTTACTAACACCATTTAAACCTTACCTACTATAAAAATGACGCAAATTCACTTTGTTTATTAAATATTCCTTCATATACAATAAAAAAAAATTTTTTTTTTGGTATGGCTGCTATCGTGCTATAACGAGCACACTTCCTGAATCTGCCAACATCGAGTGATTAAAAGAGACACGTTAAAAATAAAATTGACCGGTGTGACGAGAGAATAGCTCTTCTGGATTTTATTAATAATTGAGTCTTTTTACACCATCTAGAACAGAACAAAACAACAAATAAACAAACACATATAGACGGCACAATGTTAAGAGGGAGAAAATTTTTATACAATTAAAAAGAACATAATGTCAAAAATTTATAAAAAAAACCCTTTCATACAAAATACTTACTTCCTTAAACTACTTAAATATGCCTATTGATAATTTTCTCGTCGTGCCCTGGTACTCTATAGATGTGGGTATAAGGGTTCCTAGTAGACTACGGAACCCTAAAACTGACTGATTGCAGACTGTCAAACGACCCGCTGATTCGGAAATCAACTTTCCGAATCAGCGGTAGCTTACATAATATTTGACATTCATAAATGTTCTATAAGGACTTAAATTGAATAAAGAATATTTATATTTCTATTTCTACCCATTCCCAAAATCTTGCGGTCTAAATGACAGATCACTCAAGGCTTTTTAAAACCGAAATCTTACGCACAGACATTTCGATATTTTTTTGTTTAAATAAATACCTAAATGCCATTATTGCCATTATAAAAAATATCGCAATCCCATTCACATGTCTATCTTCATACGACATTACATTTGAATTAAAGCTAAAAAGGGTTAGATGCAGTTCGATGCATTCTACCCGCATGGCTGTCAGAATGATGCATCATACAATCATCATACAACATTATAGAGGTGCAATTTATTAACATTTTGTAACGTAGGGTAATGCTACAGTGAATTGGGTGACAGTGAGGCATATCCAACTCAAGAATGGTGGGTAAATCATCCATAACGTTATAATGCGTCAAGAAAATCTTGAAAACGGATTTTTTGGGGAACTAACGGAGTTTTGAAGTTTTATATGACCAATAGTGGCCCGCCCTCACTTCGCTTCGGGACCGGATTTCCGAAAAGAACCAATAGATGGCGCTGTGTATAATTACATCGCGCAAGCATTTCGTGTTTTCGGTTTACCTATAAGCCTTGTGGTTGTCTATTGAAGTTATCTCTTTATAAATAGTATAGAAGAAGATGGTATGCTAACATACCCTATGACATAAGAGGCAGTGACGCCATCAATAAAATTAATTTCACGACTTTATTGATACATAGTGGCCCGCCCTCACTTCGCTTCGGGACCGTAATTCATAAATGAGCCAATAGATGGTGCTGTGTCCAATTACATCACGCAAGCGTTTCGTGTTTTCGGTTTATCTATAAGCCTTGTCGTTATCTCTTTATAAATAGTATAGAAGATTATAATATCACCGTAAACGCTCATCCTAAAGTATTTAATGATAAAACGATTTTAGATTCAAAGCCTTGGTCCAAACTCCATCCAATATCCATTCATCTACAGTTAGTTTAAATTAATTCTGTATGGTTAACTATAGACATTGGTCAAAGTGACAGCCTATTGGTTGTTTGTAATATGACTATTGACTTAAAGATATATTGGTAAAAACCATTTTTTTGTTTGTTTGTGTAAGATAATGTGTGTTAAGTTTACTTACTGTATTTAATTGTACTGTGGAATAGGTAGGCGACATCGCGTGAATTAAGTCGTTATTACTCAATATTTCTACTAATTAACACCCAGATAGGGGTTCTGCTAAATTAGAGAAGCGTGCCTGATGAATTGTAGGCTATCTGTCAAATTGCAAGTCTATTAAATACATAAGAAAAAAAGTCAACTAGGTACCTAATTACTAATTATAATAACACTAGTGGTCACACGTTGTTCCGGAATTGCTATTAGTTCCAAACATTGCCAATAGATGGTTCTAAGTATCGATTACATCGCATAAAATGTTTCGTCTTTACGGATTATCGGTCCTTCCAAAGCTAAAAGATATTTTAAATAAAAACAATACTCTCTTTTCTTCAGCAGTCAGTGTTCAGCATCATCGGATTAATATACACTTACCTGTAACAAAAAAAAAAAACAAATTAAAAATCGTGTAAATACTGAGATAGATATGGTCAGCTACATTTATTTATTTATTTTAAACTTTATTGCACTAAAAGATTAATACAATAGGCGAACTTAATGCCAAGAGGCATTCTCTACCAGTCAACCTTTGGGTCATGCAGAGAGAATGATGGTGCGGCGAAAGGAGGTGAAATTGTCAAGTTAAAAAGTCGGTTAAACTAAAATAATAATAAGTAATTGATATTAAAAATTATATTTATTATTACAAAGAGTTTGCCATAAATAAAAAGAACCCTTGTCGTCCCGAGACCCCTGAAAATCAGGACGTCTCGGCGCAAATAGGGACACCTGGCAACACTAGAGATAACCCTTCTGCCTATAGTCCACGGGCTGCTTCACAAATCCGACTCTACCTTGCACTATGAAAAGTAGCTATTGCTCTATGCTCTATCACTTATTCTATGCTTTATTACAGCCCACCCATGTAAACTGTAAGGTGGTAATCAATCTCCCGGCCACATCCTGATCTGTAGAGCCCAATAATTAATCCCGTAAATTATATTAACACGTGCCTCTGTGTTATTTCTGACCGGTAGTTAAACTTTAACACCTAAGTAAGTATGTACGAGCGATGGGTAGCTTAGTAATAAGAACGTACACTTTCCGGTTTGGTTCGAATCCGATGTGATCGGATCGGACCACTCTATTTGCAAAATCCTTAGGATATGGCTTGGTGAGGAAAAACCTCGTGAAAAACCTGCATGCTTAGGATAGATTTTCAAAACTGTAAAATCACGAAATATTTTAACGCCCGCCGCCCCAGTCCGACCGAAATGATCGATCATTGATTTAAGTATTTAGTTTTGGATTTCTGTTAGTCACGAATAGCCGTTCAATAATGGAATAAAACAACAAAAATTTACTGGGGTTATCATTTCAACAATATGCGATTTTTTTGTAAGTAAGAGGAAAACAAAATAATAAATATTAGTGATGCGCCGAATAGTGGTTTCACCGAATAACCGAATACCGAATAATATTCGGTTCAATCTTTACCGAACCGGATATTCGGCCGAATTATTCGGTTTACCATTTTCTATTTGTTTCCGATCTCTCTTCTATACTAGATACGGTGACCAAAAAGCACTTAAGTCAATTCGTACTGAGATATAACTAAAGTGTTCATTCTTTCCATGTCAGAAATTTTCTTAAAGTATTTCTGTTATAGTGTCTTTTAAGTAAATAATGCACTTAATAAAATCATCGCAGGGTTCAAGTGGGACTCAAACCCTCTACATACCGGGTGGCTGTTCTGGTATGCAGTGGGTGGGTGGTGGTATGTGAAAGGTCCAGTACCACCTGGACTCTTGGATGATTTTTTAAGAGCACCTACTTAATAATAAATTGCAAGAATATAAAAAAGTAACAAAAATAAAATTGTTTATCATTAAATAACTTATAATAAAATTATTTAATTTTATTGTTGATTCATATTATATTTTTATAATTTGCCACATACATAGGTAAGTGCTTTTATTAAAAAATTAAATAAATAAATAATAATTTTGATCTGAGTTCGAAAACAAAGCTTTATATTAATTGATCTGGCTTAAAAATAAATGAATTAGGCAATTTTTTAAAGTTAATGTTAGCTACATACTAATAGAGCAGGAAATAAATATGTGGACTCTATTTGTTAAAATACACGTTGATTTCAAGTTAATTGATTTCATTTCTTAGCTTTTTAACACATTCCTCGCCAGTTTTATTTAATTTACAAAAACATAAATCTTACATAAAGAAACTTGTCCTTTTAAATTCCATGTTATATAGCCAGGAACATAGAAATACTCTAACCGAATACTCTAACCGAATACCAGCACTAAAACCGAATAATTCGGCCGAATACGAATAGTGAAAAAAGTGCCGAATATGCCGAATACCGAATACCAACCGAATATTCGGCGCATCTCTAATAAATATTATCCTGCATCAGACTTTCATACGCGCGCTTCCACCTAGCGGGGTTTTACGGAACCACTAGGCGAACCCAGAATCAAGCAACAAGCATGCGGTCCGTGCTGTAAACAAAACCATGTAGTTGCAGCTTCCACCGCTAGATGGCCAAAGGATCGGGAAAAAGAATAGAAAATCGGAAAACATAAAGTTTGCATAATTTATTTAATTAATGTTTTTCCGATTTTTAATAATACCTACGATTACTTAATCAAATCACCCACCATCTAAGTCTACAGCTTGTGGCATGGCAAATTTACATTAACTAGTCAGAAAAGTAATCGACTTAAATTTTATGCATTAGATAGATTTTTATCTGAAATGGTTATCATCAGAGAGGATGGGGCAAGGTCGTTCCGTAATGATCCTAATGCTATCGCGTGGAACGAAATCATAAGCGATCTTTGAACGGAGTTCGTCTACGTGACTTGTTTAGTTATTTTACTGAACTCGGATAATACATTATGTGATACTTGTGAAACATTTGAAACGTTAGACTAGGCTTTAGAGATAAAAAATTACAATCATTAGGTAACAAAATAATACGTACGTACCTACACCACATAGGAACCTTAGCAGGCAGAACCTATGTGTTGTTGTTACATGATTTGACTATAAGAAATAGAAAAAAGCAATTAGGACCTTAGTACTCTTAGAAATCGATATTCAGCGGCATCGATTATCGATTTGTAACCAATTTTAATCAAAGTAACTTTCAACAACTAAGGTTTTTTAGAGATTGTCGAAATAACACTTTTAGACTTTATTTGGCATTACAAACAAAACAATAAACGACACTCAACAACAAAACAACAAACTAACTTAAGAAAAACACGTAACGTCTTATTGTATAATCCGCTGGCATCTAACAATAGCGATGACCGTTAGTTTGCGCACTTGTAGAACAGATGAATTTCTACTAAAATTGGTTTCTGCGCACTCAAGGTCATCGCTATTGTTTCATGCTGCAGACTTAGTTCGTAGGCTTTTCTGCACTCTCCTCGTAGTGATTGAAGTGACACTTAAAATGGCAGATGATGATTAATGAACACGATTTTTTTAAATCGGCAAATATAGAATTTTGTATCTCTGGAACATGCCGAATACTTGAGGTGCGTCACTATGTTCAAAAGTCAATCACAAACCATAGTACGTAACCGCAATCGCGCAAAAATAACTATTGTTTTATTTTGAAGTTTACATTATTTTGAGCATTATATTCAAAAACAATATGTTAATTTTGCTTGTGAATCAATTGTAGGATGTTTTTGGATTATTGTATAATTTTCAAATGACGATTAACAACCAAATACAAAAGGGACTAAATATAATTGAATGTATTGAAACAGACTATAATTGTAGGGTATTTTTGTATAATTGTATATTTTCCTAATGACGATTTACTACCAAGTACAAAAGATATAATATTTGATTTGATCTATAGATCTCGCGCGTTACGTACACGTAACGTGGCAGAGTTACGTTCTTCGAAATGTCCCAGGGGGACATCATAATTGAAACAGACTATAGGTAGTTACCGCGAAAAGTTTACAACCATAGAGTCACAAACAGCAATAAAAAAGTCATCATAAGACAAAGTTACATGGCCTCAATGGCCTGGCAGTTATACTGCAAAAAATCAAAAAGACGCCATTTTGTTGATTAAAAATAATAATTGACAGTTATCTTTTTCAGCCAGATACTCGAATAAGTTAAGGGTCTATATCGATGAAACTAGCGCACCAACCTATTTTTTAAGAAAGTAAAACCTTACAGACTTAGATAGAAGTAGATTGGATTTTTCAAGATGCAATACAATATTTATAACACGCGACAAGTAACAATAATGTTAATTATTGCTAAAAACGGCCACTTTTAGCAATAATTAACATTATTGTTGGGTTTTTTTATACAACGTCCGTGGTACACAACAACTACCGCAGCTTATGGACTCTGTAACTGTAGAGGACCTGCATACGTGGTTGAATGGCCGTTAGTTAACCAAAAATCCGTATAATCGTATATCCGTAGGTATATTATTATGTGTAGTATCTAGGTACCACACTTGTACGTCTCAACCGACACACTCTACATCGACTGCACTGCATAATTACCAACTCTACGGCCGCGGTTAGACGCAGCTCAAGGCTCTATCAACACGCTATCGAACCCACTATCTCTACCTACGCGCACTACATGCAGGGTCGTATCAGCCACGGCGATAGGTGGAGCAAAGACTGTAGAGTAAATAAACACTGGAACTATTTTGCCTGCGTTGTGTTTCGTCGAGTGAGTGAGGGTACCGGAGGTCCAATTGGGGGGGAGGGGGTTAAAGGTTGGCAGCACACTTGTGACTACTGGTATTGCAGGTGATCAGGTGATCCGGCTGCTCGTCTGCCACCTATCACATAAAAAAGTCATTCCGAAATGGAGAACTTATACCTACATAGAAGCTCAACTCTAATTGACGACTGATATCGAAGCGTTCATTGGCCTACTCGCAAGGCAGAAATATACCTATTTACGAATTATTATAAACAACTAAAATTTCATCCAACTGTATTATGTGTTACCTAATATAATTCGTGAATGAGAATTAGCCAAGTAGGTCTACCATTGAACTTGGCACCTATTTAGATATCATTTTCTTTTGACGGTGAACGCGACAAACAAAACGTGTTTTTACTTTGGCCACAGATACAGACCTTGGCTACCATTTCACATTTGTGTTTTTGATGGGATCGTATTGTAACGAATTCTGTCATTTTAGCATTTGCGTTGCGAGCTTAGACACCATAAAATACATAGGCTGCTTTTCCACCAGAGCTGTGCGAGGTAGCTGAGCGAAAAAAATCCACCAATAGGATCACTTCTAGAGAGGAATGAAGTGATTCTATTGGTGAATGTTTTCCTCGCACAGCTCTGGTGGAAAAGCAGCTTTAGATAGACACAGAAGCTCAGTTCTAACTGACACTGATATCTAAGCATTCTTTGACCTACGCGCAAGGTACATCGTATTGTTTCGGAGTCTGCCTTATGTTCCAAAATGGAACTTCCAAAGCATTTGACGAATCAGAGATGTTAAGTTGAGTAGGTACCTATATAAGTATACATTACATGCTATAATTTATCTATAGAACGTAATTCTATAATTTTAATAATACAAATAGTGCTAGAGACTGATAAATACAGTGCCATCCACAGTTTCTAAGTTATTGCAATACCCTATCAGGGTCATGTACATATTGCTAGTCAGCACTAATTTGAATATTTAGTTTTAAGACCACAATGTTACCTGTGCCATTACAATAAATAAATAAAAAAATCTAACTCGTTACTAAGTACGGATTCGAAGAAGATTTGAGATTTTACTTTCTCAAATCCTATAGACCACCTTTCCTTGACCTCAAACTTATAATATCCTTTCCAAACAGAGGGCTTAAATCGAAACGGACGCTGTCGATTGAATTTCAACTGTAACTTGATAGATTTTAGAATTAATTTAACAATTAAGTAGGTTTGCCTCACTCTTAACTTATCAGGACGAAAGCACTCTCGTTTGAAAAGCAAATGTGATTTCTGACGTGTAAGGTTGAATTTCGTTGCATCGTACTCGTCATACAGTATGATTTGATTGTTGGTATGAGCATAGAATAGTAAGCATGAGTAGTACACATGAGTAAATAACAGAGTTAAAGGTACGAACAACTTGCGATAGGTTATAAGCAATAACAGCTCGGCATCGCGGCATCCAAAGAAAATAGGGTGCCTAATCTCAAAAAACTCGCATTCCCATACTAAATAAAAGTGATCCGCTCGATTATTGTAATTTGTACGAGAAGCCATTCTTTTTAGATAAGCTCCTGTGTTCCTTGGGGGAAAAAGTTTGTTTTCATCAGTATAATGCCGCCCGTCGAGAATTGAGTAAGACCGTAAAAAAGCACGGTGTTTAAACATGCAAAATGGGGCTCATCGCGTGTACAAAATCGGCTAGATAGCGCACTATAGAACTGAGGCACAAAATAATTACACACAGAAAATTAGACTCAGCCCTGATTTTTGAATTAGAAGAAATTTGTTGACATATGCTAGGGTTTGTAGCCCGGCATGAGTACATAAGGCGCCTCGACAGTCGACAATCTAATGTCACCGGCTAGGATTAATGTGGTCGCATGCGTGAGTACCTACATGGCTCGTTTTTAGCTCTTAGTGGGCAGCCTAATTTCTGTGTGTAATTATTTTGTGACTGAGGTCCATCTTACACCGTGATGGTCTTTTTGATGTGAGACGTCAAAATGTCTATAAACAACCAGATGACGTTGACGTTTTTTTTAGGTGATGGTGGTCACCGCAACACAGCACAAAGTTGAAGCTCAGTCTAACAGGCCATCTAGCGGATATTTCCCCCGCGATAGCTCCCATTGAAAAGTGTCAAAGTGACCCACGATACAAGTTGAAGAATTTGTCTACTAATACAGTAAGTATGAATTTGGTACAATAATGATGTACGGTGGCCTGCACATCAAGTTACTACAATCTGTCAAATTTCTTCAATCGAACCTCATTTTTATGTCACACGTGTTTGGTTCAATATCAAATGAGGAAATTTGACAGATTGTAGTAACTTGATGTGCTGGCCACTGTACCTACCGAATTCGCATTGTTTCCACTTTCCACTCTGTACTTACCTACTCACGGCGCATGAGTTGCACAATGCGATTATTAATTGAATAAGTCATGGGCTTGCAATGTTATGGATGGCATAGTTCTGAGGTTGTTGCCAGTAATTTAACGCCATGTAGAGCCATAAAGTGTTGTTACGGTTGTTTTTGGCGGATTTAGTTCGGGTTGGTTTACTTCTTGATGGATATTAAGAAAATGAAAGTAAGGCAACCGTACGCCGCAAAATGTTAGACGTCTTTTACCAAGTTAAACGTTCGTTGTAAGGCCCAGACAGCAGTCACAATAGAAAATGAATTGTTTTATGCCTTTTAAAAGGCTTTTGGGTTTTACGACGTTAACGAAACAGACGGAAATATAAATAAATCTGCTAATAGATTCATACACCAATTATTTCATCATCTCATTTCTGCAATAGGACGTCTATGGTTACATAGGCCTCCCCCATCGACCTCCAGTTTACCGATTGGAAGCGGTCTGCATCCAACTAATGTGAGAATAGCTTTTTTATTATTAACTAGTGGCCGCCCGCAACTTCGTTTGCGTGAACTTTATGACTCTTGACTGAAGATGCTTATTTCAAATAGAATTTAACCAAAAATATTACTTATTATCAAATGTTTCGTTTATAGATTAATAGATTTTTTAAGGCGGCTTCATTCATATTTTATATGAACTGCTAAGGGAATGGAACAACTTGCCGGCGTTTGTATTTCCAGAGAGCTACAATTTGGGTGTCTTTAAGTCGAGAGTGAATAGGCTTCTTCTGGGAAAGCACGCTACATCTTGAGACCTCATTGTCACTCTCCATTCAGGTGAGATGAGGTCAAGTGCAAACCCATTTAATATTTAAAATATCAACTTCTAATGAAAGTAACCCCCAAATTATTTTTTGTTCATTAGGGGATGTAAGTATTCTATTAAAGTTTGAATCTTATATTTTATCCATCAATTCTGTCAAAGAATGTGTATGCAAAAGTTGGAGTAAATTGGGCCCAAGGAATCACGTAGTCCCATGAACAAACTTTGAACCCCCTTTTCGCTCCATTAGGGATTTAAGTTCGAGATATCCTTCCTTATAGGATCTCATCCAAAAATGCTCATCACATTTGACAATTTTCCATTCCATTTCATTCCATATTTGTTATAGTGTAGTTGGGCTCTTAGAGGTCCAACTGATGTTCTATGATCTTTGATTTTTTTTGGCATCATAAACTGCTCATCAATCTGAACAACTTTTGTTAAGGTGCCATTGACCTACCTCTTATAGTTTAGCTGGGCTGTTGTGGTTCTACCTCAGGAGCCTGGTCTTCAAAATGTAATATATCCTATAAGTTGCCCTGATATTACAGCTATACAATAAAAAAAGTTTCATTCGAATTGGTTCAGTAGTTTTCCGAGATTAGCGCGAACAAACAGCACAACAGATAAACAGACAAACAGACAGACAAAATTTTAAAATCATTGATTCACGTTCTGTTACTGTTTTTTAGTCGTCCTAAGTTATTTTGAGATAAATATCTTCAATGTACAGACACAGCTTTTTTACATTTTTATTATATGTATATTTTTATTATATGTATAGATTACCTTTTTTTTTCCCAGGGCAAACCATCATGGCCTTCACCTTGACACATGTAGGGGAAAGGGTAGTGAGTGAGATTCTAATCCTAACTATAACCCCTGGGGTGTCCATCTATCTCAGCACAATCGCGGTCGGATACCCCGGGCCGGGACTGGACCACCGCTTATTGCGCTCGCCGCGTCACGTCGATTTTATTTTTCGTAATGCAGCCCTCTTGATTGCACGACCTACCAGGATACCCAGTAGTGTTTTCCCTCGCGGAATCGTGAAATTGAGCAAGCCACTCCCCAGTACTGGGCATGCTCACGTACTTCGAAGTCTTAATTGTTTAGTCGCCTCTAATGACAGGCGGAGTATACCTAGCCACAAGGGCACTAATGTATCTGTATGTACAAACAGCCACACATCAGGTTACTACAATCTGTCAAATTTCCTCAGTTGATTTTGAACCAAACGCGTTTGACATAAAAGTGAAGTTCGATTGAGGTTTGAGAGATTGTAGTAACCTGATGTGTGGCTGTCTGTACATTTTCTACCAAGTTTTTTTTACCATATTCGACATGTTGCCACTTCTAACATGTCAAATATTTACCGACACCGAAGTATTCAATAGAAAGTCACATTCCAGGACATGAGGTAACTGATGCCCCCATCCATCACATCTGACATTTGACCCAACTTCCAATCTATTTCAAACCAGTTGTGGCAAACATTTGGTACGGCGCCAAACCGTCTGGCCCACATTCAAGCGGTTATTTTCAAATTGAACGGATACGATTTTGAACTTAAATGTTTAGTAATAAGAGTGGGCAGGAGTCGCAAAACTAGCTATTGTAACTAAATAAAATATTAAGCCAGGATTGCAGTGGTCAATTAAATACGACGTGTGATATTAGAATGACTAACCGCTGCAGTCAGAGACGTCATTTTACGTTAATGGTCATTGTCTTAATTATATATAAGTCTTTATGTCTGTATAAGTGACAATTAAGGTTTAATTACGAGTAACGTCTCCGAGTGCGGCAGTAAATTTTTATACCTTACTAGCTGTTACCCGCGAATTCGTCCGCGTGGAATAGTATCTTTGGGTAGCATTTTTAATTATTTAATAAGTTTCTCCCCTCTTTTTACCTCTTGCAACCCCCTTTTCGCAATAAAAAGTAGCCTTTATTCTTTCTCAGGGTCTAGACCATCGGTACCTATTTTGGCGTGAAAAACAGACACAGAGTTACTTTTGCATTTATAATTTACATGGATAGCCATGTAAATTATAAATGAAAAACAACTGATATCTTTAAAAAGCACTTGATATCTTTCTGACCCCCAATTCTTAATTGAGCTAGTGATATTTATCAACAAAAGATATAATGTATCGGAAAAACATGGTAACTATTTATTTATGCGATATCCGCCATGAATTTTCATATCGAGAATCACAAGAATTGGGGGCTTGGGCCATTCAAATATCCTATTGAATTGAGCAATCTTATCACTAGCAAATAAATAAACAACGCCATGAGTGTATCATTCACTTAGTTTAAAAGTACCTAGCTGCTATAACTATGTAGCTAGTATCTTACTATGGTACAGGTCACACATCACGTTACCACAATCTGTCACATTTCCTCAATAATATTCAACCTAATACGTTTGGCAGTAAGACGAGAGTCGATTGAAGAAATTTGTCAGTTTTGTATACTTTGATGGGTGACTGTACGTTGTGTTCATAACGATTATTTACTTAACGATAACACTTATCACGGTTCTAATGCAGCTGTTTACTAAACCAAGTCTCGTGACATTTGACACGACACGACCGCAAGTATTAATATTCGTAGGGATGTGTGCATCCATGCGCAAGCCGGTACGGGACCGATATCGATATTTAAGACAAAAAATAAAGAATCGGTAGGGAGTGAAAACTAGTCTTGCCTATCGATAGTACACTTACAAATACAGGCTGTTTACAGGGTGTATCTGTGAACATTTACATCCCTTTAACCACGTGTTCTACCAACCATTCTGAACAACATTGGTTCTATGACTTTTGAAAATTTGCATAAAAAATTTTCATCTTTCCATACAAAGTCGGTCACGTGACTTGGACATTTTGTATGGGGAATCGAAAATTTTGTTGTGTTTAAAACAAATGTTGTTCAGAATGATTGATAGAACACGTGGTTAAAGGCATGTAAATGTTCACAGATACACCCTGTATATGTGTGAGCATTTACATCCCTCAAACCACCAACCATTCTGAACCATATTTCTATGACGTCTGGAAATTTGCATAAAAAATACAAGTTTTCAAACAAAGTCGGTCACGTGATATGGTCATTTTGTATCCCACACACATCGAATTTTTTTCATCATCAAAAAGTCGCTAAACGATTTTTTTTTTAAAATGGATGATAGAACACGTAGTCAAAGGGATGTAAATGTTCACAGACACAATACACCCTGTAGACTAATGATAGTTGGGTGAATTTCAACAAACCTAATTACGGTGGCGAATTTTTAAAACCACTTTACATACATTTTCGCCACCGGGATTGCACCACCGGACTTAGAAACAGTAACAAAATTGGCATTATAAAAAAATATATTATTCCACCACTAACTTACAGTCTATAAATATGACAGTTAACTTAATCTCAATAAGCTATAAAACTGGTTTTTATGTAAAGGAGAAAAGACAGCTCAAAATACATGCCACCGGTATTGATACGGTACTTGGGAAAATCACCCAGTTACAATATAAGTATGTAATTAAGTCGTCATTGTTAACAATAATCGATATGCCACGTGTCAAATAACCTTATCCATAATATTACTCATTTTGAGCCTCCAAATACTATCGATATCCTAATCGAGATTCTACACCATCCACTTTACAACCCTAAAGAAGAAGAAGCAACCAAACAACCGTTTAATTACCGTTTTATTGGTGTACGCCACCTCACTACCGGCGCAGGCGCAGGCTGGGAACTGGGTTGGGCCGAAACAATTGATACCAATGAATGCCGGTTCAGCCAACTAACGGACTTATTTTACAAGAACTGGTTTTACAGGTAATTTGCTGAGGCTGATGATTTTAGAGCGGAGGAACACTAAGTAGAAACATCACGTTTATTAAAAAAAACATGTGATTTTTTTTTGTGGCAAACGAGCAGACGGATCACCTTATAGTAAATGATTGCCGCCGCCCATTGACACCCGCAAAACCAGTGACATATTATTTATTTAAATAGGTACACCAACAGCGTATGTATTAAGACACTATAAAAATTTAAACTTAAACTAAAACCAAATTCTGATACATATGCCTATTACAGGCGTACACAGCATTTGTTTACACACAGTTTACTTAAACTAAATATAAATGTAATTTGGATAAATATTAACTTAAAAAAAAAACCAAAAACTACTACTATAACTAAACTAAAGCATTGTCATTTTCATTACATTCTCAAACCCCCTTTTCCCGTACTATCAGTCACTCGAAACACAGCGCTTCACACGGGTCTTCTGTGAGGCCGTGACAGGTCGAGCCGGCCCATTCATATCGAAAATGTCAAAAGTAAAAATCATGTAAAAAGATCCGCGAGAAATTCACAGTACTGAACCGACATCCGTCTAATCCGGGAATGAAATAAAATCGCATGCTACATTTTTTTAAATTATTGGAATAAGTCATCCCCGCCATCACCTACTCGGTCGACCTCGCTACCACACTGTGGCTATTCTGGCCCAAAGGGTGTCCGTGTCCAGTCCAAAGAATAAGCTCGACTCCTATAGCCCCAACTGGACCATAGTCGCCCAAAATCGTAAAATCTGAAAAAAGGTAGGGAGGCAATTGCCCAGCTGTGGGACACAAAAAGCTTTTTATAATAGGTTTTTGTGGCTCCCTCGTTTTTCCTAATTTCCATAGCACAAGGGAAAACCTTAGTTTGAAACCAGGACTAAATAAATGCGCCAAACAATCACACCAATCAACCTGGTCTCAAACTAGGGCAACTCCTGTACTATGCGTAGGTGACGATAATTAACTGGGGGCGTCAACCCAGAACACCCAGACCCAAGAAATGTATGTGCAACATCCATACATTTCTTGGGTCCGGGTCATGTACGTATATAAGGGGGGGGGGTCCAGGGGGTCCGGACCCCCCCCCCCCCCCATTGAGGCCCTGGTTTGACATAAGGTTGAATCGGCTATAGCCAAGGGCGACTTAATTAAGGGGTCGGCAAGGTTGGTGGGGTAGCAAATTGTAGATAGCCCTGGGACGGCAAATCAACAAATCAACCTGGGTCCAGCCGGTTCTTGAATTGTACTTCGGAGAGCCGCATGGGGGGGGGGGATTCGTAATTGGACACCCCCCTTGTCAAAGCTATATATACGTCCGTGGTCCGGGTGTTCTGGGATCTCAATTTATATAATTGGTATAAGTCACTTTGAAAAGCAAACAAAAATGACATAGTTGTATCGAGTCCATTGCAGCTTAACCGGATGCGCGGTTAACGGTCCGCGGCCGCGGCAAGGGCGCGCGCGCAACCAGTCCGCGCGCCGGGTGACACTTTGCTGCTAACAGTGTTGTGTTTGTATGTGGAGATAATCACATAAATTCATACAACATCTCACGCATTGACCTGACTCCGTGTCCGTATGTAGCTTAAGCACTTTTTTTTTTATAAGACTATAGTGGCCCGCCCTCACTTCGCTTCGGGACCGTAATTCAGAAATGAACCAATAGATGGCGCTGTGTCCAATTACATCGCGCAAGCGTTTCGTGTTTTCGGTTACCTATACGCCTTGTCTATAGAAGTTATCTCTTTATAAATAGTATAAAAGAAGATAGGCCAACGCTTGACCACAATCGCAATTCGCAACTGATGGAAAGTGACGATGAGGTCTAGGATGACACGCGTTTGCCTAGAAGATGCCTGTTCACTATTGCCTTAAAGATATCCAAGTTATAGTGGTCGGGAAAAACAGTACTTGTACTCGTATTGCTGATATCAGACCACAAGGATTACAAATAATGTAAACCTGATAATTGCCACCGCCCATAAACAACTGCAGCCAGCCTTCGAATGTCGTCATCCCATCTTGTAGCAGGGCGTCCAACACTACGTTTACCGAGTCGCGGTCTCCACTCAAGGACTTAATGGCTCCAAAGGTTGTCAGTTCTGCGCTGTGCTGTGAGCTGGATGAGAGTGGCCGAAAATCGGGAGCGGTGGCGTGCATTGGGGGAGACCCATGTCCAGCAGTAGACGAGCGTGGCTTGCTGATGAATGATGATGAATACACACCTTCAATACAGTGGACTCACAAGACACTGTCAATCTTTCTCCTCCAATTGGGCCTCCGGTACCCTCACTCACTCGACAAACCACGTTAGAATCGGACGAGAAAGGAGGAGTCTGTAACCCAACATGTGATTTTCGGATGGCTCATTTTTTAGTGATCCTGCCGCCTCATACGCCAAAGGTCGGTTCGACCTCCACCCTGGACAAACATTCATGTGATGAACACCTTGTGTTGGTTCAGTGGGTATTATTAGGTATATGATATAGTAACACACTTGCTGCATTCGGTGTGCAGGTGTCCTATGGGTGGTGGCAATCATCAGGTGATATGCTTGTCTGCCACCTATCGTTAGATTATTTTCGCTTGTTGTCTTGTTCATCTAACTACTACAGAGGCTTGATCCAAAATGATAAAAAATAACGGTGTGCCTGACCATTATTTTATACATGCGATCGCGCATTTGATAGTGACCCTGCTTCATGCGCCAAAGGTCGTGAGTTCCATCCCCATCCTGGACAAACATGCGTGTTTGTTTAGTGTCGGGTGTGGTATATAGGTAATTTAAGTATTATTTTGTGTTTCTTCTGTTGTCGATACCTATCTGTAAGACAAGTGCTTAAGCTACTTAGTAGGTACGGAGTTACCTACCACCACCTACTGTATACACTATGGATGCAATAAAGATATTGAGTATTGGAGTTGATCTGAATCCGTACTAAGTAGCTTAAGCACTTGTCTTGTATGAGATGTTGTGCGAATTTATTTATTAAAAGAGCTTCGATATTAAAACGTTAAGAAAATAACGGTATATACCTACTCACTTAAAAAAGATCAAAATTCAGAGCAATCAAACGCACCTTGATCTTAGGTCATCAGCTTTCACTGTGACCTTCTGCGCATGAGTCGAGAATCGCCCACCTACGCCTAACATCGGATTAGGCGACCTTAGCGTTATTTTCCGCCTAAAATGGCGAGAGGAATAACGGAACACGGTATATGGAAGCTTGGATGGACGCCAAAAAAAATATTTACGTAGGTACCTACATTTAGACTTGGTTTATGATTCAAACTATAGCCTTAATATGTAGTAAGGCAGATATCTTCTATACTATTTATAAAGAGATAACTTCTATAGACAAGACAAGGCTTGTAGGTAAACCGAAAACCACGAAACGCTTGCGCGATGTAATTGGACACAGCGCATCTATTGGTTCATTTTTCTAATTCGGTCCGAAGCGAATGTGAGGGCGGGCCCACTAGTAAATGGATAAATCTGTGGTAAAGGTCAATGACCTAATGTGAATTTGTAAAAGTCAATAGGTTAATGCTTTCTTTTTGCACAATGGTGTGAGCCGGTTGAGCCGTAAGGGTCGCGGGTTCGATTCCCGCACCAACACAAATGTTTGTTGATGAAACATATATTTGTGTTGGGTCTGGGTGTTTGTGGTTCCTTCGTTGTTCCTAGTTTCCATAGTACAAGGGAAGACCTTAGTTTGGGACCAGGACAATGTATGTGATTTTGGCTCAATTTTTTTTTATATTTTCGTGTTTTGTTTTTATCATATAGGTCGGATTTGTGAATCCCTAGCATGACCACCCAATATTTTAACAGCTAGTTAAATATATAGATACATTAAAATAAACTAATAATTAATAAGTAAAAAATAAATAGACATAATGCGATTCTTCCACGGGAATGTCCCAGAAGGATCCCTGTTCCCACAATATTCCTAACATTTCGAGTCATGATTTCATGAATGAGTGTAGTGATATTGGTTAAGTGATGACTCAACACTTTATACTGATTGCCCCGGGCGGGGTTACTGGGTTGACTAGTTGATTGCGGTGAAAGTGTATAAACATGCCGTTTAGCATAAGGGCATTTATTAGAACGGCACGTTATGAGATGCCATGGTATTGTGAATATACTGGGTGTATCTGTGAACAATTTCCCTTCCCTCCATATAACCTGGTGTTCTATCAACGATTCTGAACAACCTTTGTTCAACCACTTTTTGGAATTCACCAAAAAATCTTCGATTCCGCTTACAAAATAATCAAGTCGGGTGACGGATTTGTATGAAAAGTTGTTTTTTTAATGTGAATACGCCAAATCGTCTTAAAACAAATTATGTTGCCTCACCAATGGTTTGTAGAACACGTCCGGCCTAAAGGGATTGAAAATGTTCACAGATACACCCTGTATAACACTCTACCATTACTTTACCAACGTATTCTGCCAATTCATTTTGAACAATACTTGTTTCAATACACATTCGGAAATCATAGTTAATACATAGGTAACAAATAAATAACAAAACTTAAGTAATTAATAACACTACGTAATGAAGCTAAGCCGTCAGGCTCAGTACAGTAAGTATTATGATAATATTGAAGAAACTTACCTGAAACAAAAAACAATTACGTTAATAATAGACCTTGAAACAGTTAGGAAATCGAAAACCATTTTAATATAGACATCAACAACACGGAAAACCCGCGATTCGATTGCTAACATTATCGATATAATTTCTAGAATACCTATGTATTTTATTTTCGACCGTAGATATAATTAGTTTTACCTATATTCCGAAAATGTCAAATAACGCTCTTTTTGCGAATAGAGCAATACTTTTAATTCACACTGTATCTAGGGTTTTTTTCTAGGATCGAAAGCTAACCTAGAAAATCTAAGTAACAGAGAAAACCTAGAAAACCTAAGTACAGAGTAGGTACTAAAAATAATCAAAACGAGGATGGAGGGCGGAAGAATTCAGAAAAAAAAACCTACCCATCTACACAAGTGTAGGAGCTCTATGGCATTGGTTAGGAAATTCGGCGAGAACAGTCTCTGGAGAATTGCCTAGCTTCACTAGCGTGGTAACAAGGCAAGGTCGAGTTTAGTGATGGCCTCTACTATCTACTGAAACTACTCAAAGTTTATCGATAAAACACCGGTAAAGTTAAAAATTGGTGGCCTAAAATAGGCGGTGGGTTTCTTGTTGTTCTTTGTCCATAGCAAACAAAGGTCTAAAGACTGGATTACCCCGAAAATTCAAATGCTTTTTAACATTAGCCCTTTTATTACTACAGTGTATGGTAACCATCCTACTGGATGTATGGATGTTTGTTACTCTTTCACGTAAAAACTACTGAATGGATTTGAATGAAACTTTACCACAATATAGCTTATACATCAGAATAACACATAGGCTACAATTTATAATAATATATTGTGTGGATTGTCCAAAATATGACGGTAAGTGTCAATAATTAACTCCACGCGTACGAAGTCGCGGGCGGCCGCTAGTATGATTTATAAAGTTAGTCTTGGTTAAAAGCTCATGTTACTTTTATTTGTCTACTTTAGTATCCCTAATAGGGGTCGGGAGTTACTGAAGTTACTTAAACATTATGTTATCTCTTTATAAGTCAACTATATGACAGGTCTATTCCTAAGATTTTCTCCCAAGAAACCACATCCTACTACTATTATAAAGGCGAAAGTTTGTAAGTATGGATGTATGGATGTTTGTTACTCTTTCACGTAAAAACTACAGAATGGATTTGAATGAAACTTTACCACAATATAGCTTATACATCAGAAAAACACAGGCTACAATTTTTGAGGTTTCTAATGTGAGGTCGTAAAACCTAAATTCCACGCAAACGAAGTCGCGGGCAAAAGCTAGTAAGTAATACTTATGTAATATGCAAGACAAAAAATAGAAAATAAACTATCGTCGCCTTAAACACAATTTACCGGTGATCCCTTCCGGTTGTAAAGTTGCCTGTAACATGTATATCCAGTGTGTCAACTCAGTTCAGCTAGCCGTTTAATTACGAGGAAGTAACAAACGTTGGTAGTACCTACGTTATACCTACTAGGTACACACTCATACACTCACATACTTTCGCATTTGTAACATTAATGTCATTGTGTAAAAATCTATCGATAAACTTAATTATTTAACACACAACACTATCCACAATCTCCCAGCGGAAATTTCCCGACTCCCGAACAGGGGCCATTCATCACCCCCTTAACCCCCCCTCTCCCCTATCGTGGGTGGATGCTGCAGTACGCTCAGTCGTGCCCGTGACCTCTACGACCTTGCGTCGTAACTTCGTTACGGTTTGAACAAGGGTATAACATTATCTGAAGACAGTTTCGGTATCAAAAAAGTCCGTGGGTGGATGGCCCTCAAGGGCCTTGCCCTCAAAGGCCTTGACCTCAAAGATCTTAACGCCTCGTACGGCAAAAGTCGTGGGTTAGATTCCCACTCAGGACAAGCATTATTGTGATGTGATTGTATTTGTTCAGTGTCTGGGTGTAATATTTAATTATTGTATTTGTAAAACCTTTGTGTCTGATATTCGTAAGACAAGTAGCTGAAGCTCTTGTGTTAAATTTTGGTCTTTTTAATCCCGAAGGTATAATAGGTGACACGAATAAAGCTCCTTAAGCATGTTAGATCATTAAAATCAAAACCAGCTTATACAGGGTGTATCTGTGAACATTTTCATCCCTTTAACCACGTGTTCTATCAACCATTCTGAACAACATTTGTTCAACAACTTTTCCAAATTCGTCCAAAAATGTTGACTCCCCATACAAAATGACCAAGTCACGTGACCGACTTTGTATGGAAAGAAGAGAATTATTTTTGCGAATTTTGAAAAGTCATAGAACAAATGTTGTTCAGAATGGTTGGTAGAACACGGTGGTTAAAGGGATGTAAATGTTCACAGATACACCCTGTATGAATAAAAAATAATAGGCACCATACAATTATGTATGGAACAGCTGATTTTTATAAGCTTGTTTTGGATTGTCTGTGACCACGCAAAGACATTCCAAAAATTGGATGTCTTTTTAATTTATGGATGAAGATGAATTTAACATAACCATTAAAAAACAACGTCGAAAAGTTCTTGGGCGAGGAAGCCCTTTCCAACTCTCCGTAGCCATGAGTAGCCAACCTTCTAATTAATTACAAAGCATTTTAATTATTGAACAGTTCAGTTGATGGGATGTTACGCCCGCATACTTGGCTGATACGATCCGGCCCCGGAAGGCGGAACTTCCGTAAACTAACGTTAGGTAGCGTTATATCCGAAAATGTGGCGGATTTTGTTAGTGCGTTTTATTTTTTAGTGTGTTTATTTAGTGGCAGTGCAAATATCGAAAATGAGAGGGTATCTGAAGATGCACAAGCCGGGCGTAGCAGACGACACCGTGCGCCTCCATTTCGCTTGTGACCACGGCTGTTGTAACGCAACCGAAACGACAAGCAATAAGTGCTAGAATGTACTTATTTAATTTCGTCGCGTTTAGTCCCGTTTATGTGAAGTATTTGTTAGTGTGTTGTCAGAAATTACCTCCGAGGTAGTAATGTAGAGGAAAAGAGAGGTTTTCAATACTTAATTTACTCCATAATGTTACATACCCGCTATCTTTCTTACTTACTAGTTAACTTACTTGTGAAAAATAGTAAATTTTGGCAACCATTGTTGCCAAAAGCGCCCGATCGGATTCAGAGGTAAGTAAAGTATCAACCTACTCCTATATCCTGTCCCACTGCAGGGCAAAGGTCGCCATCATAGAAATCAAGTTACCGCTACTATGATTGGATTAGGCTTAATCACCACGCTTGCCTAATGTGGATTGATTGATCACTAACCGTTCGTAAAATTCGAAACAAACTTTTTGCTCGACCCAGAAGTCTAACTCGGGACCCTGAGATGACGGCCCGGTGCTTAAATTACTAGACCAACGGGACTTCAGGTAGGTAATTTTGAAAGTGACAAGGACTTACAAAATAAAGAGTTTTGGGGACAACATGGGACAGAATGGGGATTTTTGTACAACCTCTTTGGCCATAAACTATAATTCAGGATTTGGGGAGTAATGGTATTTGGAACTATTCCTAGAACCTAGTTACAAGACCTAAACAACACATTTAGAGCCCGTAGATCTAGTGGTTTAAGTACCGGGCCGTGATCTCGGGGTCCCGGGTTAGATTCCTGGGTCGAGGAAAAAGTATGTCTTCACTCATCGCCAATCCACATTAGGGAATCCCATCATAGTAGCGGCGTGACGACTTCATTTCTATGATGAAGCCCTTTGCCCTGCAGTGGGACGATATACAGGCTGATACTTTACTATACGTTTAGAGAGCGTTTTCGGCCAAAACTGATTTTGCGGTGTAGATTTCAATACTGTCCAATACTCCAATCCAATGAAAACCAGGTGTTGAAATTTCCGAAACCAAATATTTTATTAATAGGTTATTCGGTCAGATTGACTAACCATTATAATATTGACTTAATTAAGTATCGAATCGTCTACGCGGTTTAGTAACAGAATAACTGAAACCTTGGTTATAGGTTATAGTTTCGATTGTAAAGGTCAGACAACTTTTCAAAATAATAATGACGAGTTTTTATTAATATTGAAAGATTCTCCAAGGTCATTTCAGTAGCAAAATACCTGTTCTAGAAAAAAGGAGAAGTCTAGATTTGATAAAGTATAGACAATACGTCGATAAAAAACTTTTTTATTTTCAATACCATTATTATTGCACTTAACTTTAAATGCTCATTATCTTAATTATCGATAGTCTTTATGTCAATTAAAATGATGGTCAATATTTTTACTTAATTCACAATTAATTGGTTTAATAACCTATGACTCTGCTGGTCTTGCAGGTGTCTATGGGCGGGGCTTTCGCTTACCATCAGGTGATCCG
This sequence comes from Cnaphalocrocis medinalis, assembly GCA_014851415.1. Lineage (NCBI taxonomy): Eukaryota > Metazoa > Arthropoda > Insecta > Lepidoptera > Crambidae > Cnaphalocrocis > Cnaphalocrocis medinalis. The sequence goes on from CM026295.1 coordinate 13,136,474, forward strand.
TCTGTCCGTCATCACATATCACATGTATGTGATGTTGTCTCAAGTCTCAATTAATTAATTAATTTTGTTTATATTATATAAAAAAGTGTCTTTAAAATATAGGAGCTAGCTATTACTGTATTTACATACTAGGAATATAATGTAGAGTCAACTCTGAGCGCAGTTTTATATCTATAGCCCAGAATCTCAACCCCCTTCCACCCCGTTTACACCCTCTTATCACGGTCATAGTATAAAAAAGAACAGTAAACCTATTCCCCATTATTACAAAACAGAGACTAAAGTTAGGCATGGCTTAAAACTGATGCTGTCACTTTCATTTGTGACTTTTAAAAAAGTGACAGAATCATTTTTAAAATCAAGTCTACCTTTACGAGAACATACGAGTATTTACGAGTATTATATATCTGTCTAGACAGTGTCTATCTAACCTCGGGATCTAAAGCGATAGTTTTGGACGCAACTGGCCTCAACTGCCTGCCAGGCCATCTGGATTATGTTTGCACACAATAATTAAGGGTGTTTGCAAATGCAAAATTCGATAGTTAGCGTTACGTTTTGACGTGAGGTCCAACTTTGACGACATTGATTGTTTTATAACATAACTTCATAATTTTGACATGATACGTCAAATGTAACCGTCCACCGTATGCCTACAATTTACTATTTTTTTATTTTTTTTATGTGATAGGTAGCAGATGAGCAGGCGGATCACCTGATGGTAAGCAATTGCCGCCGCCCATGGACACATGCAACACCAGTGGAGTCACAAGTGCGCTGCTAACCTTTTATCCCCTTCCCCCCCGATGGGCCTCCGGTACCCTCACTCACTCGGCGAAACACAGCACAGGAGCTGCTTCACGCCAGTTTTCTTAATTGATACGATTATTGTGTAGATGCGTAGTTCCACTAGAACATAACTCACTGTTTTATAATATACTGTTTTATCCCTGGGTAAAGTTCAGGGGTCAAGTGAGGGGGGTTTTTGGGAGAAGACAAAAATAGACGCGATGGGAGACGGCCCGTCTATAGGGTAAGTTTTTGTTGGAGCTAAATATAATATTTATGTACCTACTGTATTTCATTAGGAAGATTTTCATCTAGTATTTTAGGGTTCCGTAATAATAACCCTTAATCGGAATTCATTGAAGAATTTCATTGGATTTCGCTCTTATGTCGTGATGGATAAGGTTCAAAATCTGGTGGGAACTATTATAAAAATTAAATATTTCATTCTAAAGATTTTCATCTAGTATTTTTGGGGTTCCGTAATTTTTCAAGTCAAGGGGGCCAATTCTCGTGCACTCGACATTGATGATAAATAAGATACTTGTATGGACGAATGTATGAAATCTCTGATTTCAACTTCAATAACACGGTACGAGAATTGCCCCCCAGAAAGAACTTTAAGAAAGAAAAAGGTGAAGCTACTTCATACCTTTCCTTTTATTGTACACTAGAGGCCCGCCCTCACTTCGTTTCGGGACATTGCTTCCACACAGTATCGACAGATGGCGCTGGGCATCGTTTACATCGCGCATTTGTTTCGTTTTCCGGTTTAGCTATAAGCCTTGTCTCCTACAGGATTTTCCTCTTTATAAATAGTATAGAAGATAAAATTTCAAACAACTTTTATGGTGCAGGCGCTGCTTCGAGCCGATCTTCTGTGAGGCCGTGGTATCATCCCGGTCGAGCTTGGGCTAGCTTCATGCCGAAGCGTGACTATGTATAAGTATGTTATATTTAAAAGCATCGTTGTATGATAGTAATTCATTAATTATCTAACAGCTCAACAGAACCTTGAAGGTAATTATCGTTAGGAGCTGGTTTGTTATATAATGTAAGTTGGCAATACTCGACCTTTGTCCATTCTACGGTGAGGTCTGAAAAACATTACTTAAACACCAACTTGGTTTAAAATGGTTACGTATACTTCTATACTATTTATAAAGAGATAACTTCTATAGACAACGACAAGGCTTATAGGTAAACCGAAAACACGAAACACTTGCGCGATCCAATTGAACACAGCGCCATCTATTAGTTCATTTCTGAATTACGGTCCCGAAGTGAAGTGGACGGCGGGTATAGTTAAGGTATAATAGCAATAGTTCACGAGATTGTTTATAATATTCTTTACATATAGGTTGTCAGTTGAGATCGCTTACAGCGATAAGACTGACTAAATAAGCACAATTTAGCCGGTCGTATCGCTGGGAGCTATCTCTACCAGACAACCTTTATGTAAAGAATATTATAAACAATCTCGTGAACTATTGCTATTATACCTTAATTTCTGTGCTGTGTTTCGCTGAGTGAGTGAGGGTACCGGAGGCCCACCCGGGGGGGAAGGGGATAAAAGGTTGGCAGCGCACTTGTAACTCCACTGGTGTTGGCAAGTGTCCATGAGCGGCGGCAATTGCTTACCATCAGGTGATCCACCTGCTCGTCTGCTACCTATCACATAAAAAAAAAAAATCACGTAACCATTTTAAACCAAGTTGGTGTTTAAGTAATGTTTTTCAGACCTCACCGTAGAATGGACAAAGGTCGAGTCTTGCCAACTTACATACGAGTACCTATACCAGTATCTGTTTATTTATGGACTAGCGGCCGCCCGCGACTTCGTCCGCGTGGAAAAGTAACTTTTTACCCCCTTTTAACCCCTTATAACCCCCTTTTCGCAATAAAAAGTAGCCTATGTTCTTTCTCAGGGTCTAGATCATCTGTATACCAAATTTCATTTTAAATCCGTTCAGTAGTTTTGGCGTGAAAGAGTAACAGACAGACAGACAGACAGACAGACAGACAGACAGACAGAGTTACTTTCGCATTTATAATATTAGTATGGATTACGCCCGCGACTTCGTACGCGTGGAGTTAATTATTGACACTTACCGTCATATTTTGGACAATCCACACAATATATTTTTATAAATTGTAGCCTATGTGTTATTCTGATGTATAAGCTATATTGTGGTAAAGTTTCATTCTAATCCATTCAGTAGTTTTTACGTGAAAGAGTAACAAACATCCATACATCCAAACAAACTTTCGCCTTTATAATAGTAGTAGGATATTCTAATGATAAAATGATGTCTATAATCTTTCGCTAACTTGTCAACTGTCCACAATGCTTTCTAATTGGTTGTTTTTCGTTTTGTAAATTGTGAATTAATAGTTCCACTTTGACACATTACTGAGCTTTTGGACGGGACGCTGGTTTATAAAATAGAACTCAAAAAATTAAGGATCTTTATCACTCTTAACAATGATGTTGATACACAGCTAAAATACTCCCAGGTATTTTAACTTAGTGTGCACAAACAATCAGACAATGGCCCTGCTTTCTGTGATGCGTTATCATAAACAGACGTGGTTGTTTTCTTTTCCACGGTCGTTATAGAAACTTCTTTCGTTGGATGCCATTTTTAGTAACTGTCAAAAATAAATTTGCATAATTTTATCACACAACAAAAGTTCTGTTCACAGAGTACATTGTATGTTCTGTTGACTTCATCAAAAATACACGCCCCAATACTGGCGACCATGCACCGACCATCAATCACCCAAAGATTTTACTATATCCAATATCTTTGCAATCACCACAGATCACAACCACATTATCACCTCTTTGATTATCTTTATAGTTTAAAATTTTCCAGTGTTTCTATAAGTAAGTACATACAGCAAAGTATAGATAGCTGTCAAATTTCTTCAATTGACTCTCATCTTACTGTCAAACACGTTAGGTTGAATATCAATAGAGGAAATTTGACAGTTTTTGGTAACCTGATGTGTGGCTGTCTGTACCTAAGTTATAAGCCCCATCAAACAATTTTTGCTATTCAATAAGTGTCATTTATTTACTTGTTCTCAATTTTGGTTCCTATTATATTTCTACTTGTGCTGTGTTGTCTTCCTCAGTGCTTATCATTCCCGCTCCATTCTCCATCTATATCCTCATGCTTGTCATCATCATTCACATATTTATATCCTCAAAAAACTCATAGCAAGGACAGACTATTGGGACCACGAGTTCTTCGTAGCTTCGCAGCAGTAGCACAGAATACTTAATAGTACATGCACAGAAAGCCCACTCCTAAAAACCGTTTATGGAAATGAAGACTCAGGCTACCATAACATAACGTTGAAATTCCGACCGCCCAGCGTTCAATGCCTACCATTATTCATACCTAGAAGTGCGTTCTCTTTCTATCGCAAGCAACTGTCGCGCGTGGGTCGCCGCTCGTTCGTGATTTTCTACTAATTTGCCCCTCCGGAGGGGACGCCGCATGTACGTACTTGCAAGTTCGATACCTACACGCGAAGTGGGACAGGCCTGGCAGTAGGTACTCTGTCTAAAATACTTATATCATTGTTTTTGGACAAAAATATAACCGTAATAAATACGGAACCCCGAAACAAAATACGTAAATACCAAAGCGAAATGAAGCCTTCAAAATTCCTCGTCTCTGAATGCCTAAAACGAAGCATAACGGTAACCTCGAATACCAAGAGAACGGTATTAGCGTTTACTAATTATTTCCATTAGTTAGAGAGACAGATGCGTGCTGACTGAGGAATGATTATGAAGATTAATCTTGCGTTTGAAGGAAACTGGGTGACCTTTTCATTTCTTGGTCTTATTTGAGATTTGCTTTGGGTATTTAGTAGTGACAATGGAGAAACATTGATTGTGTTGAACTTATGTTACTGAATTGAATACTGGACAACCTATTTCTGCTAAACTCGACAAATAACGTTAGCTACACTTCTATTTAAGTACAAAAGAATAAAAACATAGAAAGCAACATTACCCGTGACTTCAACCAAATGGTGAATGAGAACGTATGCAATTCATACCTAACGCCATCTCTTGGTATATTTAGGATCCAATACATAACATAGCACATCTATAGGTACTATTAATAAATGTTATAAAATAGGTATCGAAATGACATGAGGAGGGAGACTCTGATTCGGTCGTAACGCCTCGCTTCAAATTTCGACCCTCTGGAGGCTAATTCTCGGTTTTCGCCTTCTATGTCGAGTCGACTGCATGGAATGCACAACCAATAGGAGAACACAGATTACAGTCGACATTATCTTGTTCTCCTATTGGTCTATGCGTTCGATGAAGTCGACTCGACATAGAAGGCGAAATCCGAGAATTGGCATCCTGGTCAAATAGTTGATTATCTAGAGCTGCGAACAACAAAACGACCCAAAATGACTAATTACTGCAAAACCACCTTTTGCGGTCAGAATCATTAAAATGGCGCTGTCGAGGCAATTAGCTCAAATATTAAATTCACATTTTGAACCCACTGACATTTCGACTTTGTTGGGTCCATTAATTGAAAATGAATGGGTTTTTGTAAAGTCGCTCACTAATTAATATTTAATTAATATATTTGGATGTTGTTTTTATTTTTTGATTTGCTAGATACCTATATATTTTTATGTGATAGGTGGCAGTCGAGCAGAAGGATCACCTGATGGTAAGCGATTGCCACCGCCCATAGACACTTGCAACACCAGTGGAGTTAAAAGTGCGCATCCAACCTTTTGACCCCATTTGCCACTGATTGCGCCTCAGCTCCCTCACAGGTGATCCGTCTCCTCGTCTGCCACCTATGCAAAAAAAACCGAAACCTAAAGCAATTGCCGCCGCCCTTGGACAATTGTAACACCAGTGAAGTGACAAGTGCTGCCAGCCTTTTATCCCCTTCCCCCCCAAGGTGGGCCTCCGGTACCCTCACTCACTCGGCGAAACACAGCACAGGGGCTGCTTCTCCGGTCGAACCGGCCCGTAATTATGAAGGTTTGTAGATGTCTATAGAATTTTCTTTCAAAATAGTTGGTATTATTTATGTTCTTGCCATTAAATTATGTAGAGCAACTTCGTCCGACATCGCATGATGCCCCGTGGCGAAAGACGGACAGACGGACAGACTGACAACCGCGACCGTGGTGAATGCATTCGACAAACTATTATGAGATACGATACGATTGCATAGTAATGCGATTTGGTTCTTTTTTGGCTCACATGGGAAAAATTGTATTAAGATATTTTAAGCAATATTGGCCATATGAAAACGCGGTTGCTCGTAGAAACATCGACTTAATCCACCTTGCTTTTCCACAACTTGGTGGGAAATCAGTAAGGGCAAGAAAACATTTATTGACCACAACACATTTCTCATAGACAAAAAAAGACAAAATGAAGAAACACAGAAGTTGCGGCCAAAAAGGTATGATGCTACAGCCGCCGCGAGCAGCTGCTGCAGCGCTGGTTTTTAGGTTGGACTTTGGGAAATCAGTAAATGTTTTTTTTATTTGTATAGGGGACAGACGAACAGAAGGACCGCCTGATGGTAAGCAATTACCACCGCCCATGGATACCCGCAACACCAGAGAAGTAACAACGCGTCTTTTTGAAGATTGAAACATGCCCGTGGTATAAAGTCTAAACCTTCTTTGTGTTGAGACGGGGTGGACAAGAGGACTTTTAAGCGTTTGTGTCACAGTGTGTTTCAGTGGGCCTAACCTCTGTCTAACAGTGCGCCATCTAGCGGGATTTCCACACGCGATAACCCCCATTACCAGACGCATCAAACCCTGGATCATGCCTCAGTGTCCCCGTATCAAGCAGGATTCAGCTGTAGGCTGTATAATATACTATTACACATACTTACCCACACTTAAAAAATAATTTAAGTAAGTAAGTAGGCATATGTAATAGACAACAATAATTGCAGGTATGTACACACTTTCTCACATAAGGCGTACGCATAAATGCGGTTAAATACAATTCTAAATAAGTAAGTATGCAACCAGGTGGTTCCGTAATTTTTTATTGAATTATGATGATGAGAAAATGCGAGCGTTAAATCTGTCGTCACCACAGCTTCGCAACTGACAAAAGTTATAAAAAACAGTGGCGGATTTAAAAAATGATTGCTTCTACTAGTCTTTGCAATTCCATGACCTTTTCTTTTTTATTTCTCCCAGGGGAAACCATCATGGCCTTCACCTTGGCACATGTGGTGTGTGGGACTCTAACTCTAACCAAAACCCCTGGCGTGTCCATCTCCGCGAAATCGCGGTCGGATACCCCACAGCCGGGACTGAAGGCCAATTCTCGGTTTTCGCCTTCAATGTCGAGTCGACTTCATGGAAAGCATAGACCTATAGGAGAACAAGATAAGGAATGTCGACTGTAAGCTGTGTTCTCCTATTGGTTGCGCGTTCCATGAAGACTACTCGACATGGAAGGCGAAAACCGAGAATATGGCTCCTGGACTGGACCGTACCGCTAATCGCGCTCGCCGCTTTACGCCTATCAGAAGGCTGCAAACCTGGTGACCTGGTAGGTCGTGCAATCAGGAGGGTCTGATTGCAAGACCTACCAGGTCACCTAGAAAAAATTCCCTCGCGGAGCAATAGGATACCCTAGAATAAGGTTTGTAGATTCACAATATTTTTTTTTTAATTTCCCACCAAGTCATTAGGCAAGCTTGGTGATTGATTAAGCCTAATCCCATCATAGTAGCGATGTTTCAATTTCTATGATGGAGGCCTTTGCCCTGCTGTGGGACAGTATATACCTAGGCTAATACTTTACTTTTTATCAGGCATTAGGCATTTAAACGTTTAATTAACCACTTTAGTTATTTCACGAGTGTGAATTTGATTAACTTTTTATACCCCAACGGGAAGCGATCGGCCATCAAAATTGTTTCTAAACATGCGAATACTAAGTTTTTGAATGTATGTAAAAAATTGGAAATCGCAAAATGTGATCGTAAGAAATATAATTTGCAATCTTGTGAATATTCACGAAGATGAATGCCAACATTCTATATCATTTCATCACTGACCACAAATCGTCGTTTATCTAACAACACTAGGCACAAAATACATATTGACACAGAAGGCTGACTGCCCACTAAGAGCTAAAAATATGTCATGTACTCACGCATGCGCACTAACGGGCAAAAACGCCTTTTCGACCACAGTAATCCTAGCTTATGACGTTAGATTGTCAAACTGTCGAGGTCTATGGTAGAGGCCGCGCTTATGAACTCATGCCGGGCAACAACCCTAGCATATGTCAACGAACTCTTCTTAATTCAAAATCAGGTCAAAGTCCAACTTCTGTGTGTAATTATTTTGTGACCTAGGTATGTTGTCAAAAATTGGCGAGTTTAACTTTTGTGAGACACGCTCGCTACCTTACGTCTATGGCATGCAAACGTTGAATTCGCCAATTTTCGACTTAGGCGGTGTTGTTGGCACAATATGGGTATTTCTCATTATTGAATCCAATAAAATGTCGTCAAGCACAAATGATATTTAAAAAAAATGATGATACATTTTAGTAGTGTTGGCCTTAGGGATCATGGTAAAAATGGTCGCTGAGCTTGCAGTCCCATAAGTACTAAGATCTCTCTCTTTTTCTTTAGAATATCTAATTTTCTTTCTCTGAAATCACGCTTATTCATACATACTTTAATATCAAAAAGTAGGACTATTTAGTTTAGTTAGTATCAGCTAGAAAATTTCGAATCACAACATTAAAAAAAAAGAGAAATACCCATACATAGTAACCTCGACTTTTTAAACATCATGCTGTGCTTATCATAGATATTTTTTTACATTAAAGCTAACAAACGAACAGACGACGCCCCTGATGGTGAGGAAAAGTGATCATAATAGTCAAGACGTCATTAAGCAGGCAGACGAGCAGACGGATCACCTGATCCTAAGCAGTGGTTTACTCCGGTACAGCTGGTTCATTTATGCCTGTCTGTCTGTCTGTCTGTCTGTTACTCTTTCACGCCAAAACTACTGAACGGATTTAAATGAAATTTGGTATACAGATGATCTAGACCTTGAGAAAGAACATAGGCTACTTTTTATTGCGAAAAGGGGGTTGTAAGGGTTAAAAAAGGGGGTAAAAAGTTACTTTTCCACGCGGACGTAGTACTGGAGAACGTAGTATAGGAGTATTTACTATATCTAAACCTTACTGAGTTGAAATATCTATAGAGAAATCTTGATTGTGTTTGGGCTTGGTTTTTCGGTTGAGCTTTTGGTTCGTACCTGGACATCCTGAGAGAAAGTTTCAATCGTAGACCGGTTTCGTAATGCACCGGGATCCCAGAAGTCATAAATTACATACTGTCACGCCGTCGACACTGTGTCGACGACACAGTACAATGAATAAGAGTGAAGCATCTCTATTTTTTTTATGTGATAGGTAGCAGACGAGCAGGCGGATCACCTGATGGTAAGCAATTGCCGCCGCTCATGGACACTTGCAACACCAGTGGAGTTACAAGTGCGCTGCCAACCTTTTATCCTCTTCCCCCCCGGGTGGGCCTCCGGTACCTTCACTTAGGTACTCTACGAAACACAGCGCAGGTGCTGCTTAACGCTGGTCTTCTGTGAGGCCGTGGTATCACTCCGGTCGAGCCGGCCCATTCATGCCGAAGCGTGGCTCTCCCACAATTAAAACTCTATGTTTTTAAACTTTCGCGTTGCATTATACAAATACTTGATTTAAACGCGAAGATGTGCAACAACACAAATGCTTGTTGTTGAAACAGATATTTGTGTTGGGTCTGGGTGTTGGTGGTTCCATCGTTGTTTCTGGTTTCCATTGCACAGGGGAAATCTTAGTTTGGGACCAGGACAATTATGTATGTGATGTTGTCTCAATTTATTATTATACAAATAAGTACATTATACCACTTCCTGCTTGGCGTTTCGACCGCGTTAGGCAGCTTTTCCACCAGAGTTGTGCGAGGTAGCTAATCGGTGAGCGAGGAAAAAATCCACCAATAAAATCGCTTCCAGAGAGAAATCAAGTGATTCTGTTGGTGGAGTTTTTCCTCGCACACCGCTTAGCTACCTCGCTCATCTCTGGTGTAAAAGTCGCAATACAACTGAAATACTTAAGTGCGCACTTGTGACGCCAGGTATTGCAGGTCAACCTTTAACCCCCTTTCCCCAATTGGGCCTCTCGGTACCTTCACTTAGGTACTCTACGAAACACAGCGCAGGTGCTGCTTAACCCAGCGTTATGTGTTCTGTGAGGCCGTGGTTTTACTTCGGTCGAGCCGGCCTATTCATGTCGAAGCATGGCTCTCCCACGGATGAAAAATAAAAGCAAATAACTAATTTACTTTACTTAGGTACTTAGGTCCACTTGCGCGTGTAACTAAGCACTTTAATTTCGAATTATTCGTTAATACGGAACTAAATTTTCAAAATGTTTCGCGCGATTGCATCGATTAGCGCTTGACACCAGGGGTGTTCAATTAGTTACTATGGGAATAACTATCACGGAATTAATGAATTAATCTTCCACATCGGGTGCTAGCTGACCTTACTGTTATTACATTCACTGTACTATCGTACCGGGAACCACTTAACCGGCGCTTCCTTACATTTAATTTATTAACGTTAATTCTGTGATTAATTCACTGTTTAATTAAGAGGTGCGAACGCGTAACGTGAAAGGTCTAATACTAAATACGAGTTAGTATTAAACAGTGTGAAGTAACAACTAACGTAATATTATGATGATACTTGTTACTTAAGGAAATAGACAAGTAAGTAGCAAGTCATTTCAAATGCATTAACATACAGCATTAGTAATATGATATATAATAGTTGCCAGTTCTCACTTCGTTAGAAGACTCAATTTAGCTATCAATTCAAAAGCTCAACAATAGATGGCGCTTGGAGCTGATTACATCGCGCTTAGTCTGTTCGGATTATCTATGTATGTCTTAATGATCTAGTTTTTCTTAGAGAGCTATACAACATTGATGTCATAACAAACCTACATTTTATGCTAATGCCGAGACAGTCTTGCCAGTAATTAATGTAAAACTAACTTAGTAACACAAATCTTTGCTTTTCAAGCCGCAATCAGAGCGCAGAATTAAACCGTCAAAAAGAAAACTGAGCAGCATTTTAGTTTCTGAGATCTACATATAAAAACCTACCTAGTTTCACCTACTTTTTGTATATTTACAATCGACGCCCCGACGGCTTCATAGCGTAAGTACCGGGCCGTGATCTCAGGATCCCAAGTCGAGCAATAGAACCTATGTTTCGAATTTTTCGATCATAGGTCTGGTCGCATTAGACAAGCGTGGTGATTAAGCCTAATCCCATGATACTTAGTAGCGATGACTTGATTTCTATGATGGAGGTATTTGCCCTGCAGTGGGACAGTATCCCGGCCACTTTAAAAATTGGTTAAGTTGCTTATTTTGCTGATCTGTTAAATAACATTCATCCAAACTAATATTATAAATGGGAAAGTGTGTCTGTATTTTTGTCTTTCTTTCACGGCAAAACAAAGCGACGAAATGACGTGATTTTTGACATGGAGATAGTTGAAGAGATGGAGAGTAACATAGACTACTTTTTGCCCCGAACCGTGCTACCCCAAATTCAACGCGAGCATAGCCGCGGGCAAAAGCTAATTTAATAATAATCGCAATCCACTACCGTGTTGCTACATTAAGCACGTACATAATCGATTAGCAAGCTCGGAATCATATAAATTCCTAATTAACACACGGCCATTGTTACTCATAAAACATTTAAGTACCTGTACGAGTTTTTAGGTAACATAATTTTCTAAAAGAACACAATAAAATGACTTACCTACCTATAATGATAATATATTATATGCATATAGGCACTTTTTCTTATTTTTTTAATTATTAATGCCGTCATCACCTAGCCGTACCTACTTATAATTCTGAGTAAAATGCTGCCAGGCAAATAATATATATGGTGCGATTGAATTCCTGCCGTCTACCCTCTGCTTGTCCACCCCCCGGGCGGACCGTGACACAAAATAATGTGAACACAACATCTAGAGCTTTTGAAACATGTGTGCCACTGTCCACCCGGGGTAGGTATACAGTGGGAATACGCCGGTGGGATGTACGTACAGTCAGCAACACATCAAGTAACCCCAACCTGTCAAATTTCCCTAATTGATATTCAACCTTATGTTTATGGCAGTAAGATGAGAGTCGATCGAAAGAATTTGACAGTTTTGTAAACTTTGATGTGTGGCTGTACATGTTTATACGATACAACTTGTATACTTATCTTTGTGTCACCGTCTGCCACGAGTCTTTGCGTTTAGTCTAACGTTTGCGACATAGGGTCATTGTCTCGCAAAGAAGCGTGATGTTACTGGTGCTATTTCGAGCGCAGGGCTCGAACCCTGGACCTAATTGGCCGCTCATTGCGACCGCGTCCGTGCGTAGGAAACAACACATTTTCATTACACATTGTAAAATGGAAAAAGACTGCAGTAACTTGACGTAGAACCGATACAAAAAATTCGAATAGTGATAAAAAATCGGATTTTTATAACAATTTTTGCAATGTACAGCAAGTGCATACGCTAGATGGCGTACTGTTATACTAAGATCAACTTAAACGTCATTAACTGTTTAGTAAAATTTTACGTCTCACACCAAAAATAACTACCTATATAGATAGACCACAATTCTACAGCACGCCATATAGCGGATTTATCACACGCGACAACCCCCATTATTACTCAATTATCAGTGCAATTTGTTCGAAAAGAAAGAGATAATTAATAATCAAGCACAGGAATAATCCAAGTTTGTTGTTATTAAATATTTAGCTGGTGCATTCGGTACTGAACCTGCCTCCTGCGCCAAAAACCGTGTGTTTGATTCTCAAACCTTTCGTGTGACGTACACTTATTATATTAAGTATGTTGGTTCAGTTATCTGGTATCAGTAACACAAGTGCGGAATCAAGTCAATGACATGAGAACGTGGTGTGAATTGGTTTATTTTGTAACTTCAGTTTCTGCCACAGTCGTCAACTGTGACATCGCGCACAGCTGAACAAACAAAAATAAACCATTGGAAGTAGTTAAAACTGTGTGAAAGTAAACAGGGCACGAGACTGCGTTCCTGCTTGACGACTCGCCTCGGGGAACTAACAGTGAACCATCTCCATCATCAACTGTGGGAGAGCCACGCTTCGGCATGAATGGGCCGGCTCGACCGGAGTGATACCACTGCCTCACAGAAAACCGGCGTGAAGCAGCCCCTGTGCTGTGTTTCGCCGAGTGAGTGAGGGTACCCGGAGGCCCACCTGGGGGGAAGGGGATAAAATGTTGGCAGCGCAATTGTAACTCCACTGGTGTTGCAAGTGTCCGGCGGCAATTGCTTACCATCAGGTGATCCGCCTGCTCGTCTGCTACCTATCACATTAAAAAAAATCAACATCTACTTCCCATTTTGGCTTTGCAGCCCACGGCACGCACGCACATCGTAAGACCCAAACAGCAGTAACGTATCAGCCTATATACTTACCTACCCACTGCGGGGCAAAGGCCTCCATCATTGAAATCTATATTTTCGAGTCTTTATTTTTTGAGACTTTAATTCTTTTTTTTTTTATCCTAGAGGCGGCAAACGAGCAAGCGGGTCACCTGCTGGTAAATAATCACCGCCGCCCATGAACATCTGCGAGATCAGAGAGGTCGCTGATGCGTTGCCGGCCTTTTAAGAAGGAGTACGCTCGTTTCTTGAATTTTCGAGTCTTTATCTTTATAAGTCCTTAAATTTTTGGAGGCGTTTTTTTTTTCTTTAATTTTTTGAATCTTTATTTTATCGAGGCTTTAATTTTTGAGTCCTTATTTTTCGAGTCTTTATTTTGAGTCAATCAGCAGACACAATAGAAAATCAATTGTTTTATGCCTTTTAAAGGCTTTTGGGTCTTACGACGTTAAGTACGTCGGTTAATCCGGGACTATTACTTTAGTCCGAGGGGTAATCTTTACTGCCATCACTGCTACGCTGTGACGCAGACGTTCAATATTTAGTCGTATATTATACGGCGTCATGACAGAGCAAACAAAGCTGGTAAAGAGTCTATGGATTTTGCCTCTGACGTTAAACTAATTTAGTAATTGAATAACTGCTTAATGTTATGTTCATTATAAGCAACACAAATAATCCTATTTGCATCTGTAGTAGGGTACTGTAACATACATTAAAGGGTTAATTATTTTATTAACTGTTTTTATATGGCAAAAAGTAATACAACACCGTTGTAATGTGTCTACTTCCTTCTTCTTGTTGTAATTTACACAATGGCGTGCAATACAAAACGGAATATTTAAATATAAGGCGTTTTCATTATAAAAACCTATGTCTAGGACATAGTACCTACTTTTACCTACTACTCGTATTAGCATCGGCCCATTACGATCGACTGGTGACATCGTTATAGTCGTAAGGATTTGAGGGACAAGGGTAAAAGAATAAGTTTCATTTTACTAAGCAGTGGGTATTTTATAATGATGATGACGTCAATTTTATTACGACAGCTAAATATTTGGGTTTGGGCTGATTTAAAATTTTAATTAATTTTAATTTAATTTATTTTAATTTGATTTAATTTAATATATATTTAAAATCTAAATTAATTCTGTTTTTTCTTTTATGCCAATAATGTCTCAACATAGTACTAACAACCCTAGTTTTAAGTTGACTAACACTTTAAATATGGATCAATATATCTATAATAAAATCTTTTATTTTTATTTAAATAAATGAATAAGTTAATGTTCTAACTGAGAAGGTTGAAAGTCCACTTCCAAACTTTTTTGGGGCTTATTCTTGTTATCCACCAGGGGTAAACAGCGTTGTCGACGATGGAGAATAACACCAAGAACCATAGTCGGTCTATAATTAAATATTCAATTTAAAAATCCACTTCAAAACCAATTTAAGTATAATTTACAGACACAATAACATTTACGAGTATAAAAGCAGGAAATTGATACTGCTTCCGTTCTAAAGCTAATTTTATTCTAAAAGCGTATTTAAACCACGTTACTTATCAAGTATGTATTTATTTATGTTAGATTTATTTTAATCACTCAACCACAATTTGTAGGTCTACAATTTAATAGCAGAAAATGACAGCCCCAGACATTCATAACATGTAAACCGCCGGGTACAGCAATTGGGAATGTCCATTGATGGAGATAGTGGGAAAATAATTCCCACTTTCCCCATTAGTCAATTATTTATTTATTAGTCATCTTCACGTAAACCGAAGTTTATGGAATTAGCAATATACGTAAAATGGTTAGTTTAATATGTTTTCAAACTTTCTCGTTGCATTATAGGTACAAATACTTACTTCTTAATGTACTTTATTGTACTTATTTTAATCTCATCGCGTTTAGTCCCGTTTATATCAATAAAATAGTTAGTTAGCAATGCAAACAATCCCACTATCCCAGTGGGATGACCAAAACCGCCAATTTTGCTATATCAGGTGATCCGTCCGCTCGTCTGCTATCTACATTAAAAAAATCTGAAGTTGTGCTTATTTTTATGAATGGGTTTAATTCATGAGGGTTTCGGGATTAAAACGACTAAAATTTAACGGTGCATTCAAACTTTGACTCTACTGGTGTTGCAGGTGTCTTTCGGTTATCATCATGTGAACCGTCTACTCTCCGTATAATATAAAAAAAAATCCGCATGACATATTTAAATAAATAATAAATGCTCCAGACAATCACACCAATCAGTCTGATCTCAAACTAGGGCAACCAATGTACGGTGGCCTGCACATCAAGTTACTAAAATCTGTCAAATTTGTTCAATCGAACCTCACTTTTATGTCAAACGTGTTTGGTTCAATATCAACTGAGGAAATTTGACAGATTGTAGTAACTTGATGTGCTGGCCACTGTACTATAAGTACCAGATGACGATAATTAACTGGGGGCGTCAACCCAGAACACCCATACCCAAGAAAACTGAGAAAATGTCGTTTCTTAAATTGACTTAACTTGACTTTGACAAAACTAACAGTTTTGTTAAAAAGTCACTTTAGTCACTGAAGACATGCCCACTCATCTTTGATCAACGAATTCCTCCGACAACGTAAGAATGCTAGGATTTCACCAGAGGAGACATGTCATGCTGCGACCATACGAGTATCGCCCGGATTCTTTCACGTTCTGCCGGCGCGACGTTACAATAGTGTTTACATTAGTATCGGAAACTGTGGCAAATGGCTGGACAACTGTAGAGTTGCGACTTGGGAAAACAATTCATGTGATTGCCTCGGTGCTGGCGTAGTAGCATATTCGCACTTTGAAGCGAAGGCTGCGCTTGATATATAGTCCGAGGCAAGAAAGTGTAGTTACGACCTTGAGTGCGCAGAAACCAATTTTGATAGAAAGTCTTCTTTTTTACAAGTGCCAGGCCTGTCCCACTCCGCGTGTAGTATCAAACTTGCAAGTACATGCGGCGTCCCCTCCGGAGGGGCCAGTCAGTAGAAAATCACGAGCGAACGGCGACGCATGCGCGACAGTTGCGTGCGATAGACAGAGAACGCACTTCTAGGTATGAATAATGGTAGGCATTGAACGCTGGGCGGTCGTAATTTCAACGTTATGTTATGGTAGCCTGAGTCTTCATTTCCATAAACGGTTTTTAGGAGTGGGCTTTCTGTACATGTACTATTAAGTATTCTGTGCAAGTGCGCAAAATAACGGTCATCGCTATACTTTCGTGCCTCCAGCTATACTTACGATCGGTACGAGCTCGATTCCTGGGTCGAGCCAAAATTTGTAGGTAACTGAGTTTTTCTGCTCAGAATTTTTTTAGTGTCAGCTCGAAGTCTGCAAGTGCCTCGGAAAGCATATTAAACTGTTGGTCATACGCCTGAACTGATCCTTTTTCGATCGTGTCACACTAGTGTCCCATCGAAATTGGGTAAGGGAATCGAGGAGTGCCCTTGTGTCTGCGCACTCACTTATCTATACTATTTATAAAGAGATAAATTTCTATAGACAACGACAAGGCTTATAGGTAAACCGAAAACACGAAACGCTTGCGCGATGTAATTTAGCACAGCGCCATCTATTTCATTTCTGAATTACGGTCCCGAAGCGAAGTGAGGGCGGGCCACTAGTGCACTATAAATGTCCTGTCGATGGCTGATCGTTGATATTGGCCATAGCCGTAATATCAGTTAGGTCAGAATTTGCTCGAGTTGATAACATCACTAGAAACCATACAATGCCAAGAATGAAGATATTTCAAGCATTTGCTCATTTCATTGTCTTAGTTAACTTTGTTTGTTGTTTTACTGCTTTATTTTATCTTCCCTCTGTTTTTGTTACACCCACTTTCTGGTCAAAATAATCTTGTTTTCGTTTTGTTTTCATTTGTATTTTCTCAAATGCTTTTATCTACTTCCTTCATTTGTTATGCAAGACTGGCCAATTTCTGGTCTTAAAACTGTGGTAAACTACATTATTGTGGTTTTAGTTTCTACATCGTCATCACCACTAAATTATCTTTAACTAGTGGCCCGCCCCCACTTCGTTTTGGGACAGTAGTTCCACTGTTTACAAACAGATGGCGCTGGGAGTTGATTGCATCGCGCTAATGTTTCGCCTTTTCGATTTTTGTATGTAACGTTTGTTGATGTCTATAGAATTTATCTCTTTATAAATAGTAGGGATATTATAACCCACCAGGGTCAGGTGAACATTGGAACCGTGATGTTTGTTTGAAATCATATATATCAATCATCATCATTTTCTTAAGTGACAATTAAAGTCAATTGACGTCTCTCAGTGTGGCAGAAAATCCATAAACATTAATTCCCATATCCACAATACGCTCTGGCAAAAGCGACCCGCCCGAAAACAGAAATTTTCGTTGCCTGCGCGTACGCATAATAACAGGAAGGGCTAAATTTAGACGCCTGCATCTGTTGCGTAAGACACTCGAACTATATCAAGATCTCGGATAACACTCGCGCTCAGGAGCGACCTTGACTTGGAAATGTGGAGATGAGCTTATATTACAAACGAGCAGGAGAGGAGACATTGAATGGCTAAACGACGCAGTTGGTAGGTAGTGATTATTTTTTTTGTTTTTTTTTTAGTCAGTATGGAGGACCTTTCGCCCTGCGACAAGATGGGATGATGATATTCGAAGGCTGGCTGGTGTGGGCTGGATGAGAGTGACCGAAAATCGGGAGCGGTGGCGAGCATTACGGGAGACCTATCTCCAGCAGTGGACGAGTGTGGGTTGCTGATGATGATGAGTTTAGAGGGCAGACGAACAGACGGATCACCTGATGGTAAGCGAATACCGCCGCCCATAGACACCTGCAACACCAGAGGCATCACAAGTGCACTGCTTACCTTTAAAACCCCTTTCCCCTGGATTGGGCCTCCGGTACCCTCACTTGGCGAAAAAAAGCCGGTCCTCTGTGAGGCCGTGGTATAAATACTCAATGCTTTATCACTGCAGTCGACCCTGCCCATTCATGTCGAAGCGTGGCTCTCCCACAGTTGAGCTGATGCTGTAATTATTTTTTTATAACTTTTTGTTTTATCTATGTTTATCGATACTTACTTAAGCATTGCATGAGATGATAACCAGCATCCCCATTGTTACATTACTTAATTATTCTCTTGCTATAACTTAGAAGCCATTACGTACAGTCGCGCACGACAGCGTTTATCCAAGTCTGGTAAATTAATTAGAAATTAAGCGAAACTGTGAATTCGAACAAGGTCACCGCTCGACCTTGGCGAGTTTCTACCGAGCCGACATCTCTCTAAATGCTCTTACTTTACGCTTCTTAAGCACTGCGGAATCAGAGGAAACAACTATTATAAGGAGACTGAGGTAAATTGTAGCTACATTTTAGTCCATCTCAATTTTAAACATGAAATTATTATAAAATTTTCATCGAAATTTTCTTTATATCAACGCTAGTGGCCCGCCCTCACTTCGCTTCGGGACCGTAATTCAGAAATGAACCGATAGATGGCGCTGTGTTCAATTACATCGCGAAAGCGTTTCGTGTTTTCGGTTTACCTATAAACCTTGTCGTTGTCCATAAAAGTTATCTTTTTTTTTTTTTTATGTGATAGGTAGCAGACGAGCAGGCGGATCACCTGATGGTAAGCAATTGCCGCCGCCCATGGACACATGCAACACCAGTGGAGTCACAAGTGCGCTGCTAACCTTTTATCCCCTTCCCCCCGATGGGCCTCCGGTACCCTCACTCACTCGGCGAAACATAGCACAGGAGCTGCTTTACGCCGGTTTCTCTTTATAAATAGTATAGAAGATAACTTCTAAATAAAAAAATAATACTTTATGTCTTTTAAAACATACGTTGTACAGTCGACTACAAAAATGTAAGTATACACTTAAGTACCTTGTTACAATACGTAGCTCAAAGATTTAAATCTTTGAAATACCTAATGAGAAAGTAGAAGTCGTTCTGTAGTGTTTACATAACATTATTATGGTTTACTTCTACACGGCTGCACGTATTTTGACATATTTTTAAGATGTGTCAATGCCGACTACACACAGACAAATTAGCTACGCCACGTCATCATTACGCGATTGATCGTTCAGATTCACATGCAAACAATTGGGTACTTGACTAAATTTTTTTATGTGTTTAATCAAAAGACGCCTTAATTTAAGAAACATCGTTGAAAGAATCACTTGAGTTCTCATTTGAATTACCTGAGATATCACAACTTTAAGAGCACATCTGTGTTTGGGCAAGCCAAAAACGCTCTATCCAATGGCTATTGTATTGTGACGTCACAACGCAAACTCTTGTATGCGCGTCTAGTAAATTTTGTATGGTAGCTATATCAAATGTTTCGTTTAAGTAGTAAATGGTTTTTTAATAAAAGTTGGTGGAAAATGAACGGGTAGTTCAATGATATAATTATTATTTTTTAATTTTATACTTAAAAAATGGACTTGCCTATGAAACTTTGAATGCTCACAAAACCAGCTAGACGATACATTTTTAACTGAAAATGTTGGCCATTGGTTGTTATTTACCAATATTTTAATAGAGTATCAATATTTTTTACTAAATCGAGATTAGTCAAATACCCAATTCTGTCACGTGTGATAGCTGCTATCTGATCAGTTCGTCCGCACATGGACCACGTGTAGTGACAGGAAAAGCTTGTTTAAACGATATGCGGGCGAAATGCATGCGGGAACGGGACACATGCAGGTGTTAATCAACGTGACAGGAAAAGCCCTTAGGTACGTACTCTGTTTAGATTACAATAGGGGCTAAGTTGCACTTATGGTTTATGAAGCAAGTCGTGTCGACCCTAACATATCTATACTAATATAATAAAGCTGAAAGAGTTTGTTTGTTGAAACGCGCTAATTGCTCCGTAAACTACTGGTTGCGATTTGAATAAGTCTTTTTTTGTTGGATATTCCATTATCGAGGAAGGCGATAGGCTAAATAACATTACGCATTGACCAATAGGAGCAAAAGACAGGCGGTAAATGTTTAAAAAACGGGGAAAAATTATTCATTTTTGAAGGCTTTCTTGCGTGCGCTGCGAAAAACGGTTCAAGATACATAAAAAATATGTATGGAAAGAATTTATTCTCTATACATGATCTAAAAAAAAAGGCCCGCGACGGCAATAGTGCTATCTTTTAGGTTTAGTCACAATGACCGTTTTATGGTAAGCCAAATTTTGGTCGAAATAAATTTTGGTTTAAGTTGTATCAACATAAGACTTATAAGGGGGTTGTAAGGGGTTAAAAGGGGGGTAAAAGTTACTTTTCCGACGCGGACGAAAGTCGCGGGTGGCCGCTAGTTAGAGGTATTTTGTAAATTTTCGCCGTACTCATTATGCTAAAGTACGGTTGAGCGCAGTAAGGTCAACTTGAGTTCTCAACCTTGAAATTATGTATTTAAGGTTGAAAATATGAAATTACAATCACAACAATCGAATAAAAATATAACACGGCAGATTAATTTATGCTCTGTACTACCAACTATTAAGTAATTCTGGTGGGTAACTAACTGTACTTATACTCCTAAAACGGAACATGAAATGAAGTTAAAAATTATTACGTAGGCTTTAATGGCGCGTTAGGATCCTTAAAAACCCAACATTGTGTGAATATTATAGCGAGTAATGTATGAGGAGAACTAGCGGCCGCCCGCGACTGCGTCCGGCGTGGAAAAAGTAACTTTACCCCGCTTTTAACCCCTTACAACCCCCTTAATATTAGTATGTTGATAGCCGTATAGGCCTTCCTCGATAAATGGAAGCTATCCAACAAAAAAAGAATATTCAAATTCGCACCAGAGTTTCGGAGATTACGCGTTCAAACAAACAACAAACAAACAAATCAAACAAACAGAACAAACTCTCAGCTTTATATATTAAGTATAGATTATATTAGTATAGATTCGAGTTTTGCTTGTTGTTCCAACATAGTTTTAACAGTGGAAGAGCCACGCTTCGGCATGAATGGGCCGGCTCGACTGGAGTCACCGCAGCCTCACAGAAGACCAGCGTGAAGCAGCGCCTGTATTACGTTTCGTCGAGTGAGTGAGGATACAGCCTCTATTGGGGGAAAGAGAGTTTAAGGTTGGCAGTGCACTTGTGACTGGTGTTGAAGGTTTGTATGGGCGGCGGTGGTCTACCACCTATCACATATAAAAATGTTGTCTGTTACCATTTACCCAGGTCTCCCCTGCTCACCTGCCTTCGCACTTCTATGAATATATTGGTCATGGTGAAATGCTACCATAGTCGAGGGCAGTGTGCTGATGGCATGGTGGCAGGCCTATGATTACTCTATTAATAGTTATATATGAGTATGATTACTATGATTATGAGTAAGAATAATTAAAATAACAACCTATATACTGTCCCACTGCAAGGCGAAGGCGTCAAATAGAAATGAAGTCCACGCTAGCCTAATACCCCGATGGTATTAGGCTAGCGTGGACTTCATTTCTATTTGTAATGGCTTAAAAGGCTTCAGTAATGGCTTAAAAGTACCGGGCCGTGATCGCGGGGAACTTGGTTCGATTCCCGGGAGGAAGAGAAGATTACTTATTTCGTTTTTTTTAACATAGTTCGGGTGTACGAGTAAACCATATTTTTTATAGCCAAAACGAGACCCGTGATTTAATGAAGCTACAGGATCAAGTGATATAATCAAACCAGCAATGTCCTTTTTATGTGATAGGTGGCAGACGAGTAGACGCACCACCTAATAGTAAGCGACCGCAAGAAACGTGTAATGATCATGATTTAGTGAAGGGTTCCAAATGTCAGACGGCAATCGCTTCATTATATTACATACACATCCGCAACACCGTAGAGTCACAAGTGCGCTGCCAACCTTTTAGCTTCTTTTCCCCCGATTGGACCTCCGCAGGCGCTGTTTCACGCTGGTCTTCTATTAGGCTATGATATCACTCCGGTCGAGCCGGCCCATTCATGCCGAAGCGTGGCTCTCCCACAGTCGAACCTCTCAACTATGCAAAATACTTTACATGATCGGACACCGACCGGCACCGAATATAACGGCGTCAAAACTCAATGTACCATAGAGAATATTAACTAAGCTGGAAACCAGTGTTGCCAGGTATTTAACTCTTCAAATTTTGGGGTAAAGTAGGTATTATTTTCTTGTAGGGCACTTAAGTGTTTTGATTCTTTGTGTGCTAACATTCAGAAATTAATTAGGTTTCATTATAAAAAACATAACATAGAATAGAAGGATAGATAAACTTATTCTTTCTATCAGTTACTATATTGTTTTCTATCAGCTGGTACACCAGTACCGCTACCATGGGTTGACATTTAAAACTGACATAACGTAAACTATTGCTCTGTCTCTTTCAAACGCATTACAATGAAAGAGACAAAGCGATAGTTTTCGATAGCGAGGATAGTATTTCAAACTCATGGTAATAAGGCTACTGAAGAAGTGCGGATGCGTTGCCGGCCTTTTAGGGAGGTATAGGCTCGTTTGTTGAAGATTTGGATGTCGTACCGGTTCGGAAACACTGCTGCGGGAAGTTGATTTGGCACAAAAAGTATTTCAATATTTTCAGTTTTGAATAAGGGATCAGTACAATGAAACGACGACTTATTTCACTCTCTGTCCAGGGGTTTACACCCTTAGTCTAGTGGTTAAGTACCGGATCATGATCTTGGTCGAGCAAAAAGTATAGGTATTTCAAATTTCTCGAACATACTCGTAGCTCGGGTTTGTGATCACCAATCCACATTTGGCAAGCGTGGCTTACGCCTAATCTCATCATAGTAGCGATGATTTGATTTCTATGATGGAGGCCTTAGCCCTGCAGTAGGACAGTATATAGGCTGATACTTTACTAACTTCCCTCTGTTTTTGGATATTTAAAATTTGAATTCCTTTCAAAATCTTCCGCCATTTTCCACCGGTCAACCAAAACCACAGCAACACCATGTTTTCTACAAATCTACATACAGACATTAGTATTGCATAACTGGACATAACGGCACTCGTCATGCATAACCGCGATAAAAACGTTTTGCAACTGCGCGCGCGCAGCTCCCGTCAGTCTCTTGTTCCTCGTGCGATTAGAAAGGTTTCTTTCGCTCGAGGAAAATGCTTTTCGTCATTCTGTCCTTTTCTTGTTGGCTTGATTTTTTATCTGAGAGAACTTCAAATCATTCTACCGCCTAAAGAGTACTTTTTATGGTTTCAATCATTATATGTTTTTTTATGTAATAGGTGGCAGACGAGCCGACGGATTACCTGATGGTAAGCGATGGCCGCTGCCCATAGACACCTGCATTTTATGGTTTCAATCATTATTATGTTTTTTATGAGATAGGTGGCAGACGAGCCAACGGATCACCTGATGGTAAGCGATGGCCGCTGCCCATAGACACTTGCAACATCAGTAGAGTGAAGTGCACTACGAACCTCCCCGATTGGGCCTCAGCTCCGATACCCACACTCACTCGAAGAAACACAGCGCAGGCACTGCTTCACGTCGGTCTTCTGTGAGGTGGTATCACTCTGGTCGAGCCAGCCCATTCATGCCGAAGCGTGGCCCTCCCAGGGTTTGTTCGCCCTTCATCATCGCCATGCGATTGTTTGGTTCATATTCAACTGGAAAAATCGACAGATTGTAACCTGTCTGTAGGTACAAATAAATAGTTATTGTTGAATAATAATAACTCAATGTCTTAATCAACTTAAATGTTACTAAACTAAATGTGTCAAAATTTTCGCAAACAATTCAACTGATTCTACCATTCAAGAAAGCACCCTATTTAATAAGCCTAATAAAGACCATAATACAACAAAAACAGACGATAAGAACATAATGTGTGAAACAGTTTAATCTAACCATTCATACTCATACACGATTATTGCTGCATACTTACATACATTACATACAAATAGATTTTTCACCGCAAACCGCGGTTAGAACCAGTGAGGGGACATGAACCACGCATTTTCATTCGAGGTTCTTGTATTATTCATTATTATTAATAAATTAAAAAGGGGAAACAGAAATGTAGACAGGGTCACTAATAAAAGAATCAGCCTATACTGTACTGTGCAGGGAAAAGGCCTCAATCATATAAAAGTCATCGCTACTATGATGGGAATAGGCTTAATCAGCATGCTTGCCTAATGCGGATTGGTGATCACAAACCCGAGCTATGTTCGAAAATTTCGAAACATACTTGGCTCGATCCGGGAATCAAAACCGGGGCCCCGAGATCTCGACCCGGGTCTTAAACCACTATACTAACGGGGCGTCTAGACAGGGAAACAATTTTGTTTATCCTATTACTATTATAAAGGCGAAAGTTTGTAAGTATGGATGTATGGATGTTTGTTACTCTTTCACGTAAAAACTACTGAATGGATTTGAATGAAACTTTACTACAATTAGCTTATACATCAGAATAACACATAGGCTACAATTTTTGAGGTTTCTACGAACCTGAAGTCTACGCGAACGAAGTCGCGGGCAAAAGCTAGTATTAAATATATCCTCAATCTAAAACTTGCATTAAAAACAGAATACCTAACTTCTATGAGAAGTAACGGAATAAAGAAGAGGCCTATCTATACTCAGCAGTGGCTGGATGTGAGCTGATTATGATGATGATGAACGGCTATATGACACATCATCATCATCTCATCTTGTCATTGCCGGTTTGATTCAATTTAATTAGTGGAATATTTTTCCCTAAATATCGAAAATATTTTTTTTGAGTCAAATCCTGTAATTTTTTTTGCGAGTATCTATCTTTTTTGCAATATTTTTTTGTGCAATAAAGAGTATCTATCCATCTATCTATCTATGTTCAATAAAACCGATTGATATAATTAATCTTAGTGGTTGAATGCTCTAAGAAATTAATTGACTGTCGAATTTTGAACATTGCTTTTACATCTCTAGTCAGCAGTGCCAACCCAGCGGATAAACGTAAGTACTCAACTCAGTTTATCTGCTGGATCGAAGTTCATTTTTAAACAAATTTCAATGTACTTTAATTAAATGTATTCGAAGAGATTGCAATAGAAATTGACAAACATTCTTTAATGGAAAATGGAAATGGACACAGAAGGCGGCAGCTTACATCGCTTATTCGCGTCCTAAATAGGCTACATACGCGCGTACAGTGGTCTTGGCGTGGTTCAGCATAAGACAGAGATAGATTTCTAACACAAGTGTCTTAAGCTACTTACTGCCGCCGATCAGAGACGTTAAACCTTAATAATCACTTAGGTATATATGACCTTAGTTTAATAAACATAAGACCATTCCTAATCAAGATTAAGGTAATGACTGACGTCTATGATGAATGAATGAAGTCTCTTGAGTGCAGCAGTTAGTATGAGGTCTGTTGGAATACATCAAAAATAACTCAAACTCGTCCCATGCTAATCTGCACTTAATTGCATAGTAATAGAGTTCCTCTTGTTGTACTTGTTGATAAGTTTCATTTTACGAATACATATTTCGACCTTGAATCCTGAGGGATCACTCTGTCAGTAAGTCTTGCGATGTCAGCGAGTCTTGTCGACTCGGCCGGTTAGTCTTGTGGAGTCTGTTGACTCAGATAGTTAGTCTTGCTCTGCCTGTGAGTCTCGTTACTCTAACTGTACATTTGTAAACATGCGTACTCTCCTATAAAACGATTTCATAAAGATATCGTTTAGTACCAACAAATAAGTTTGTCATTGACTCCCAAAACCCAATAAGGTCAGGTCAATGTATGAGCAACTCTAGTAATGTCCTAGCCACGTCCTCTATATCGATCACCACGCCCTCAAGAGACAATAAACCTACATACAAGCAAAGACCTCTATCACAGGATGATCTTCACAAGGGCAATCTATACAATTACACTCTTCCTGCCGTCCCCTCTTCCTGTTATCATCACGCCGACAAAGACAACATGCACTCTAATAGACCCATTACAGAGTCTGTAATCGTTTAGCAAATATTTTTTTCGATGCAACATAAACTGCTCATCAATCTGAACAACTTTTGTTAAGGTGCCATTGACCTACCTCTTATAGTTTAGCTGGGCTGTTGTGGTTCTACATCAAGGAGCCTGGTCTTCAAAATGTAATATATCCTATAAGTTGCCCTGATATTACAGCTATACAATAAAAAAAGTTTCATTCGAATTGGTTCAGTAGTTTCCGAGATTAGCGCGAACAAACAGACAAACAGACAAACAGATAAACAGACAAACAGACAAACAGACAAACAGACAGACAAAAATTTTAAAAATCATTGATTCATGTTCTGTTACTGTTTTTTAGTCGTCCTAAGTTATTTTGAGATAAATATCTTCAATGTACAGACACAGCTTTTTTACATTTTTATTATATGTATAGATATCCTCAATCTAAAACTTGCATTAAAAACAGAATACCTAACTTCTATGAGAAGTAACGGAATAAAGAAGAGGCCTATACTCAGCAGTGGGTGGATGTGAGCTGATATGATGATGATGAACTGCTATATGACACATCATCATCATCTCATCTTGTCATTGCCTGTTTGATTCAATTTAATTAGTGGATTATTTTTCCCTAATATCGAAAATATTTTTTTTGAGTCAAATTCTGTAAATTTTTTTGCGAGTATGTATCTTTTTTGCAATATTTTTTTGTGCAATAAAGAGTATCTATCCATCTATCTATCTATGTTCAATAAAACCGATTGATATAATTAATCTTAGTGGTTGAATGCTCTAAGAAATTAATTGACTGTCGAATTTTGAACAATGCTATTACATCTCTAGTCAGCAGTGCCAACCCAGCGGATAAACGTAAGTACTCAGTTTATCTGCTGGGTCGAAGTTCATTTTTAACACATTTCAATATAATTTAATTAAATGTATTCGAAGAGATTGCAATAGAAATTGACAAACATTCTTTAATGGAAAATGGAAATGGACACAGAAGGCAGGCAGCTTACATTAGCTTGCTAAATAGGCTACATACGCGCGTACAGTGGTCTTGGCGTGGTTCAGCATAAGACAGAGACAGAGAGATTCTAACACAAGTGCTTAAGCTACTTACTGCCGCGCTCAGAGACGTTAATTAAACCTTAATTGTCACTTAGGTAAAATATTGACCTTTATTTTAATAAACATAAGAACCATTTCTAATCAAGATAATAGCATTTAAGGTTAAATGACTGACGTCTATGATGAATGAATGAAGTCTCTTGAGTGCAGCAGTTAGTATGAGGTCTGTTGGAATACATCAAAAATAACTCAAACTCGTCCCATGCTAATCTGCACTTAATTGCATAGTAATAGAGTTCCTCTTGTTGCACTTGTTAATAAGGTTCATTTTACGAATACATATTTCGACTTGAATCCTGAGGGATCACTCTGTCAGTAAGTCTTGAGATGTCAGCGAGTCTTGTCGACTCGGCCGGTTCGTCTTGTGGAGTCTGTTGACTCAGATAGTTAGTCTTGCTCTGCCTGTGAGTCTCGTTACTCTGCTAACTGTACATTTGTAAACATGCGTACTCTCCTATAAAACGATTTCATAAAGATATCGTTTAGTACCAACAAATAAGTTTGTCATTGACTCCCAAAACCCAATAAGGTCAGGTCAATGTATGAGCAACTCTAGTAATGTCCTAGCTATGTCCTCTATATCGACCACCACGCCCTCAAGAGACAATAAACCTACATACAAGCAAAGACCTCCATCACAGGATGATCTTCACAAGGGCAATCTATACAATTACACTCTTCCTGCCGTCCCCTCTTCCTGTTATCATCACGCCGACAAAGACAACATGCACTCTAATAGACCCATTACAGAGTCTGTAATCGTTTAGCAAATATTTTTTTCGATGCAACATAAATCTGTGGTGGTACGTACATTTGACGGAGTATTTGTTCGGCTTAAATATAGAAATGGGATCGGCATTTATGAGTTACGCAGATTGTGTTTATGTTTGGAGATAACGTCGGGATACGATTTTATGTGCCGTAAATACAAGGCTAATGTTATAAATTTGGAGACTACGTGAGTGGTTGACTTATCTGTTTTGTAGACTTAAAAGTTAACTAGTTAAGTATTAGAATTTTTGCGTTGCATTATAACTTTTATATAGACTGGTCGTCGACGAAGGCCGAAGTTAACTAGTTCTTTAAATTTTCGCGTTGCATAAACTTTTATCAGACTGGAAGTCTAGTCCGCTTAAATTGTTACCACGGCTGCTGTAACGAAACGTCACGTCAAGCAATAAGTACTTACATAATTATGTCCTTAAATATTAACGTCGCGTTAATTCCCGTCTATAATAATAATTATGTAGTTAAAAGTTAACTGTCAATAGGTACTAGTTATTATAGTTAATTTTTAACTTTTTTTAACTTGTTATGTATTAGTTTTGGCATTAAAAGAACTGGAGCATATTGAATAACCCGATGCAATTGCAATAGTCGACTTCTGCGACACAGGCCTGCGAGCCTAGTGCATAAGTCACTGAATGTATGTAAATTGCCCTCAAGTTTTGCCAATAAAGAAATTTATTTATTTATTATTTATTTGTTTCTACTTGATATGATTAAAGAAACATTTTGCGACATGAAGATTATGTGCCATATCTAAAACATTAAAACATTCACCTGTAACTAAAATATTTTACTCAATCACACTTAATATTTTGTACAGATAACCACACGTATAGTTACTTCAATCTGCCAAATTTCCTTGACCTTTCTTTATCCGATAATAATTGAAGCGACAGCCTTAAAGAATCGATGTATTACGCTAACAACTATAGGCGTTTTACCAAGAATTTATTGTCGGATAAAGATTGCCTAAATTAGAGTGTTTCAAATTTGTAACAATAAGCAGACAAAATTAATGTCCAAATACTTACCAAACCTAAACCTTAGTGTATTCTTTTATTGGACAAAAATAAGAAAAAACTAATGAAAGGAAGACTAAAGCTAAAAACACTACAAAAATAAAAATTAAACTGTGACATTGTCTCCAAAATGCTGACAGCATTTCCTCGTTGGATAGCGATGGAAATTCGCTGGACCGAAGTAGCTGCCAGCCTTTTCCATACTATTTATAAAGAGGTTTGATCTGCAGTAAACGACAAGGCTTATAGGGAACCCGAAAACACGAAACACTAGCGCGATTTAACGACACCCAGCGCCATCTATTGGCGAAGCAAAATTTGGTCCCGAAACGAAGTGAGGGCCACTAGTCTTCTATACTATTTATAATGAGATAACTTCTATAGACAACGACAAGGCTTATAGGTAAACCGAAAACACGAAACGCTTGCGCGATGTAATTGGACACAGCGCCATCTATTGGCTCATTTCTGAATTACGGTCCCGAAGCGAAGTGAGGGCGGGCCACTAGTTTATAATAAAAACGAGCCGTGATTACTCTGTTCAACTATTAACTGTTGGTGCCATATAAACGGATGAATAATAAACTAAAACCGAGCAATACTAAACTCACACTTTCTTTCCACGCAATGAATGGCTGCGAACGTTGACAAACTATTGTTGCCATAATGAAAGCAATTGTGAAAATAGCGTTAGAATACGCTGCCACAACAACGGGACAATGTTTTATCGCTTACAATATCGAACGCTTGCTTTGTAAAACACACAACTAAAATAGAATAACTAATTTAGCTGTTTCAAAGAAATGAAGAACGACAGCAAAATTGTGATTATTATTTTTATACTGATAAATATCAGACAAAAGCACATAAATACCTAACCCCATAAATAAGTAAGTTTAAAATGCTATGGTTAAACCTAATCCCACCATGAGTAGTAGTAATGCTATGTTGGAGGCTTTTGCCCTGCAGTACGACAGTCTAACTAAAGGCTGTTGATAGCAACAGCCCTTTAGGACTTAGGCCAACAGACTTTTTATACTTAGGTATTAGAATAAAGGGAAAATCCAATGCTACTTAAGCAACACCCAGACAACACCAAAAAAGTGTTCATCTCACACGAATTTTAATAATAAATTAATCAAAACTGCGAGTCAATACATCCAGTATGATTTATCCTATAAAAGCTTGAAATGTATTTTACTTTTTTCAACATCGAGTAAATAAATAATTGTATTGAGATATTTCGTAAACCTTTCAACTTAATTAAATAATTTTTAAGAGATTGAAATTTTCAAATGTACTTTTAAGTACATACCTACTGTAATAATAAAAATAAAATAAACATTCTAAATAAGATCTTAATGCATTTCTTTAACAATTTTGAAGATAGAAACTGCTAGATATTTTGAAAGATAATGATAAGTAAGTGCTAAAGATGTTGATTGGTTCATAGTTCTTATTTTTAGTGCATTAGTTACAACTAAAAGCTAAGGCACTTTGATAACGTAAGATTCAGATTTCAAAATACCTGTTGCAAAACGTACGAAATATCAGACGAACTCTGACCGTTGCAACTGTGCAATATCTCGACACCAGGAAACATTTGTACAACATTTTATCCAAACTAGGAAGCCACCCAAAAACCCAGTTATGGCCGGTCAAAATTCAAATACCTGCGCCAAGAAAATCGTCACAAGATCACGACAAAAGGTCAACATGAATGTTTTGCAAAACACTACTTATGTGACGAAAATGGAAATTAACATTTTAAATTAAGATAACGAAATAAACCATTCAAATGACAGACTTCCGTTGCAAAAGACGACTGACAAACGGATTAAATACACGTTCAAATATGTCTGAGCCATAGAATGGAATGAAATTAGTAACATTTGGGAAACTTTGTGATACTCATAATAAACAAGAAATAAACAAAAGAGTTTGATAGTCTTAACCATTCTTAACTTTACGAGTTCAAAAGAATGGGACTGATCTGAAATAGAACAACAAAAATAGAGACAAAGAAAAGGAGAGATATCTTTTAACGTATTATTTGTCACAACATTGCATCGTAGATACAAATTAAAAGAAAGATAACAGCTAAAAGTCACAATATACACGTTTAATTAAATAATTAGATCACGTACATCAATCACGTTGATCGAAAATTAAGTAGCTTTAGCATATCTGGTTCAGATGAAATTGTGGATTACTTACATTCTTTAGAATATAATAGAAAAACAAAGCAAAAAGACAATGAAAACAATTTTGTATTTCAGTTCCCAAATACAAAGCTACAGTAATTGTGCTACTCCTACACTATTCCGAGAAACAAAATCATCAATTTCAACTTTTTCTAAAACAATACAACAATAACTATAACATATGAGTGGAAGGCTGTACGAGGCCAACAAAATTAATTGCTGCGTCATTCCAACCATTTCGATATATTGCACAAAAGAATCGTCGTGTTACGTTTTTTCGTCGGAGTTACTCAAGGGTGCGTATTGGGGCCCACATCGTATTTGATGGACATTTAGTCGCTGACTGTCTGTAGCACAATGAGAATGCCTAAGCGTTTGTCAGAAGGTAACAATAGAAGTTCTAATAAGAGAAGCCATCGATCAATCAAGGTTTAGTCACCTAGCACTCGTGAGTAAAAAGACAAAACCTAATTTTCATACAATCATACTCATTTCAGAAGTCTACAAATATAAAAGTACGATTTATCTAGTGCATAAAGTGCTTCAATAATCATTTTAATGTAAGTCGATGTCAGAAACGTTTGATTTTTAATTAATCAATTTCACTTTGACTGACTTATTTACTTTTATGTAATTATTGAAGATTTCATAATAGAAACACTAATTTATTTATAAACAACTGGTCATATCGCTTCCTATAATTACATCTTCACTGATGGATTTTATAAAAGTGCAGTTTTACTCCTATTCGATAGATAGATATTATATTTTATTGCTGAAACAGGCATAGACATCATCTCAAGGCACAGTCATGCCGCTGCCCACTCTGAAAAAAGTACTCTTTCCAACCTCGTTTAAAAAGGGCATGTCATAGCGATCGGGGAACACGGCGACTGTAAGGTCAGATAGGATAACTCTTATATTTGTATTTGCTACTTTAGACCAAAATAATATAACCAAACAAAACAAATAAAGATATAGAACTAAAACTTACTACTACTTCAACAATCTAAACCAGCAACAGAAAGAAATAATACTAATACAATAAACGTAAAAGTTTGTAAGTATGGATGGAATGTTTGCTCCTCTTTCACGCAAAAACTACCGAATGGATTTAATGAAACATTACAATAATATATCTTATATATCAGAATAACACATAGGCTACAATTTATAAAAATGAAATGTGTGGATTGTCCAAAATATGAACTAAACGCGTACTTACCTACATCGCTATTTGGTATTCTACGAGAAAGCACTCCTTAGGTTCCTAAATTGAATATTACCTCTACAATATTTACATTTCTTTTCAGTGATACGTGCAAAGAATAGCAGATACTTCATTGTACCGTTAAAAGCAATTCGTGTTTATCTTTATAAACTTGTCTTTCAGGTTGTCGATTAGATAAAACAATTAGTATTCAACCGTACCATATGTGGGCTGTGAGACTGGAAACCGGCTGGATGCGTTCCAGCGATAGTAATAACGGATTTTAATTTGGTCATTAGGATTCAGGTGCTCAGACAACCAAACCAAATACATCAGAGTTCTTCAACCGACACTCACCTTTATATGTCAAACACATTAGCATTTAGTACAATATCAATTGAGGTTTGACGTACCTAGTAATGATTTTGTCGCAAAAGTGATAATATTTCAACACGCTGAAAATTGTCTTGTGACAGATGAAATATTACATATTTTCTATAAAAATACTTACAAATATGAATGGCATCATGATGTTGTGAATCAAGAAATTTTTATTTCCGACAAAAATATAGGGACAAGATTAATTTACAATGTAAAATCTTTAAAATTTTAACATAGATTAACATTAATCTATTCTATATTCTATTCTATACATATAATAAAATGTAAAAAGCTGTGTCTGTACATTGAAGATATTTATCTCAAAATAACTTAGGATGTCTAAAAAACCGTAACAGAACATGAATCAATGATTTTTAAAAATTTTGTCTGTCTTTTGTCTGCTTGTCTGTTTGTCTGTTTGTTCGCGCTAATCTCGGAAACTACTGAACAAAGTCGAATGAAACTTTTTTTATTGTATAGGAAATTTTTTGACTATCGATTCATTAATATTAATAATAAAGTATTTTATGTTCAATAAAATAAAAGTCCAATACATATTACCAAAATATTTAGAGATCAAAACTTTGACTAAAAATCATAAAGATATTAGATTTTAAATTTTAAATAAGTTAAAGAGGAAAACATAACAATGACGATAAAATTACTTCCAATCCTGATTCGAGCCGCTCCAATATTAAAGTGTAATCCAACTTTGTATTCCACATGAATTCACGGTCAACTGAACCTCATACAATGTTTTTTAGTATAAAATTCCACTAGCTAGAATGAATGGCAGCCGGGTTAGTGATCCGAGACTTTTCCGGTTTTTCAATGCATCCGATACTGATATCTGATCCATGAGCTCATCTGGTATTTCTGACAATCTGTTAAAACTTCGTAATAAACTTAGAATCGAAAATAAATTAAACGTTTCGTTAAGTACTAGAAACACAAAAATAAATAGGCATGAAAGGTCGACTCTATATAACATTGGACAGTTCGTTGATCCATCCAACGCGATAGGCTGAATGGCGGATCATCTATTCTGTCATGCCGAACCACGCCGAGATCATAGGTACGATGGACACAGAGCTAATGTAAAACTTGGATAGGTACTTACTGATCGTACAAAACTCAAAAATTCGTAAGCTTAAATTCTGCAAAACTTGATAATTTTTATGACTTTATGCTGTTGACAAAAACCAATTTCCTTCTTCTTCGAGTTGATTACCTAGATGATGCCTAGATGAGAAAATTGCTCCAATGTCGTTGAGGATATTGAAATACTCGGAGAAGTAAGATTGACAAGCAATTTCCTGAATTCTATCAAACGCAAATTTCTAAACCAAGACGGAATAAACTTGGATATGTAGGTAACGTGTGTAAGTAAGCCGAGTTTGATGTCCCTGTACTACCTATCGATATATCTCTAGAACCAGTAGAAAGCGATAAACTAGATTTAAAGGAAGGAAAACTGGGCAATCCAATAAGTACACGAAAGGTCGTAAGTACATTTTGCAAAGGCCGCAAAACTATCGACACTCAAGTGAAAATTGTTGCAATGTTTAAAGTTGAAAACATTCTGCTACATACACTTTAGCCAAAACTGAAATTAAAGTTAATAGTTCTTTGAAAGCGAAGTAAAATACTGATACTTAGATCTAACAACCATTACTTTTACTTTTTGCAAGCTGTAACGTAATCGTACATCTACAAGAAACGCGTAAAATAACACACCATTTGAAACTTTAGATCCCTATCACATTCATAACAATAATTACAATCGGAACCGCATACGATTATAATCTTTATTCAAATGGATCAGCGCTTGCAATCCCGTGCTTTACCAACACTTTACATTACTGCAATTTTTAATTTCTGATCTAGTTAATTAAAAAGGTCGTAAGAACACTCAACTTCTATTGTTGTTGATTCTCCTTTCACACGACTGTCATTTTTATTTCCAACGTCAAAATTGCAGCAAAATTTCTGTGTTGAAATTGAAATAAAATTTTAAAATCAGTGCTAACCGGTGTGAATCTATCCTCATCAGCGTTGAGAAGATCGCCCACAGAAGATGCTTTCGTCTGTGACGCCAAATGCCTTCTGCTGTTCAGGACATAGGAAAGCTCATCCAGGTACCTCAGCGTCAGGTTGGCCATTGTCACTCACACAACACAACACTTCACGTCACAACACAAACAATGGTTTTCGAACAATGTAGTATTCACGTAAGTATCTGATAGTATGTGGCGCGCACGTCTGTAGCCATGGCGCGGACGAGCGAGACTGCTCACTGCCGCGACTGGCTGCGCAGCGAAGGTCAAAGAGTAGTCCGATTGTGTAGAAAGTTAATAGATGTATCGTTTTCTGCCTAATTTGTTGATAACATGAAATCGGAAACAGAATTAGCCCAAATCCGATTGAAGTCGGAAATGTTGAGGAATGTATCTGTAGATTCTATCCAACTGCTTAAATTGCAAAGATTTGAACCATAAATTGCGCGTTATTTTGTTATTGATCGTGCTTTGTATATAGTAATTCAGATTTAGCTGCGTCAATCGTTCCTATATCCTATAAAGTACAGACACCCACTAGATAAAACTAAGTACAGACACCCACACATTAGGCTACCACAATCTGTCAAATTTCCTCAATTGATATTCTTTAATTGTTTGATCTAAGATGACAATCCATTGAAGAAATTTGATAGTTTTGTATAATTTGATATTTGATGTGTGATTACGTAGGGTACAAAAATCTTAATAATTGAAATATTATAAAACATCGCAAGCTAAGGCTAAATTCGATTAAAATGATATAATCCATCTTCAGCCTGAGGCTTTTATTTTTATGAGTGACTTGCAGAATCTGAACGACTAATGGACGGATTTTGAATGAAGACCATGTCTGTAAAATGTTTGTAGCCCCAATAATGGAAGTCAGCAGTTAACAAAGTTTGCCGTTAGATGCGGACGAGGGTATAATAACAGCAATCATTATAACCGTATAATGGCAAAGTCATCAATGACACAAAAGGCAAGGATCCCAATGTTTGATTTTTTCGATGAAATTAATCTTAATGAATGGTGAGGAGGTACCTACTTAATGCATTGGCGTTAAGTTGAAAAAAATGGACACCATAACCTGTAATTACCTAATTTAGTAAGGAAAATTAAAACTAACTATTTGTTTGTTAATGAAACAAATATTTGTGTGGGGTTTGCGTATTTATGGCACCTCCATTATTTCTGGTGTTCAAATGCTTGGTAGAAGACGTGATCAAGGGGATAAAATTATCACAGATACCCTGTATAGTTAATTTACTCTACTTTGCGCTTATTCCGTTTATCCAACCTAAAACAGCCACCCTAAATTGAATATTCGGAAATGCGTATCCTTCTATTGCTTCTTCGTGCTTCTTCCAGTCTTTCTTAGATCATCACTCTCAAATCCTTGTTAATCCTTGTTATCTGGACTGCATATTCCTCTGTCACCCTAAAGCGGATACCTACTCGGAAAAGCGTATCCTTCTATTGCTTGTTCGTGCTCTCAATCCTTGGATTCTAGTATCTGGACTGCATATTCCTCTGTCACCCTAAGGCGGATACTCGGAAATGCGCATCCTTCTATTGCCTGTTCGTGCTCTCAATCCTTGGGTTCTAATATCTGGACTGCATATTCCTCTGTCACCCTAAGGCGGATACTCGGAAATGCGCATTCTTCTATTGCCTGTTCGTGCTCTCAATCCTTGGGTTCTAATATCTGGACTGCATATTCCTCTGTCACCCTAAGGCGGATACTCGGAAATGCGCATTCTTCTATTGCCTGTTCGTGCTCTCAATCCTTGGGTTCTAATATCTGGACTGCATATTCCTCTGTCACCCTAAGGCGGATACTCGGAAATGCGTATACTTCTATTGCCTTTTAGTGCTCTCAGTCCTTGGGTTTTAATATCTGGACCACATATTCCTCTAAATCCAAAATAGGAGGTCCTACTTGTATCCGAGCAGCTCAGCACCGGGAACTTTGGCGAAAAATAAAGGAGGCCTATACTCAACAGTGGGTACTGCCGGGCTGATGATGATGATGATATTCCTCTGTGCTGCATAGTAGATACTAAGCAGGTCTAGATAGACCTTTTTTTTTGTTGACGCTGGGGAATGCCGCTGACCCGAAGTGGGCCAACGTGGTCTTGCGATTCCTTATGCATACCCTCCTGCCGGGGGGCAGGCGGGTTATGTCGGGCTCTCCTCCGGGTGGGACCGGAGGCATACCGACTAAACCCCAGCGACGCTCCCGCATCGCCAGAGTGGGGAGGAGACATGAGGACGGGTTGAGGAACCTTACTTCACAT
This sequence comes from Cnaphalocrocis medinalis, assembly GCA_014851415.1. Classification (NCBI taxonomy): domain Eukaryota; kingdom Metazoa; phylum Arthropoda; class Insecta; order Lepidoptera; family Crambidae; genus Cnaphalocrocis; species Cnaphalocrocis medinalis. The sequence goes on from CM026295.1 coordinate 13,173,951, forward strand.
CCCTCCCCAGAGGTCTAGATAGACCTAGGTGGTCTACATTACCTAGTCTGTGCCTAGCTACTCCGAACCTGCGCGGTGTCTCGGCGGTTGCGTAAACGTATGTTCTTTGCAGACACAATTGCACTCCGAGGTGTGCACAAATATCGCATTACTGTATTCTTGTTTCGCACTCGCGTTACTATTGTGCTCGACGTTTGATTACAATGCTCCTTAGTAACTTACGCTAACTCAGAGACCCGAAGTGAATCTTAGAATCTTAGTTGTGTGATATCTGTAACACGAGTGCTTAAGCTACATAGATGAATAGGTAGATAGATAGATAGACATTCTTTATTGCGAAGAGATAGAATACATGAGTGAAACAAACAGCGATAAAAAGTACAATAAGCCGGTCATATCGTTTCTTCCATAATACAACCTTTAGGTAGAGGAGAGAAAACAGCGTGTTACCTTAACCTTACCCCATTATTAGGCAGTGCAAAGACATTGCTGAATGAAATTAAGAAGTAAAGATAGGATACTCTGTATTGCGCAAATATTACAGAACTTAATGCTAATATGGTCATTTACAAATACAATACCTACTTAATACGGAGTTTAAAATCCAAGAGTCATAGAAAAAATTATGTTCTTGAAGAAATTAAAGGGATGTTGATGTTTACGGATCTTCCACTGGCACCTATTCGCTGCCGTTATTTCCCAGTCCGGGAGTGATGATCCAAATCGTCTCGCCATCTTTTCATAGGCCTGCCTCTTAGGCGACGGCCATCTGCAGGCTGCCACTGCGTGACGATTTTGGTCCATCTCTCTCTACCCTATATAACGGCACCCTATATAATGGGATTTAAAAAGTAACAACGTCTCGTTTAACTGGCAATCTGTCCTTTCAGAGGACACTCTGAACATTAAGTCTTTTTCAACAGTAATGGACACAATCCGCTTTTTGTATGTGTGAAGCAATAATGCCCCATTAAATCGATCCCAGAGATCTGTTGGAGCTATTAAGGGTGACGTTAGATCAGATAGCGCTTAAATTTGACTTTTATTGATTGTGATTTAAGAATTTTTTTTTCGAAGTGTAACTACGTTAAAAAATATTTGTTGTTTCACTATATACGGATGAGTTCTATATTAACTTTACTATGCTACTTATTGCTACCATAAACACTGTTGTTGCGTTTCACGACTGTCACTCTACATCTATGAGTTTGACAGATAGAATTTTATGCATTGCATAGCTATGTGACGCCTTATCTTTACATTGTGAATGTATCTATTTATTTAAAAATTTCTAGGTACACGTAAACTTACAATAATTTCACAATTTTTCTTCTTGTACAAAACAAATGCTTTGTTTATTGTATGTTTGTTGGGAACTAGTAACTCAGGACCGCGTTTTGCAATAAATTAGTGTATGGAGCTTGCACGGGCGATAATGTGTAGACCATCACAATTGATAAAAGTCAATTGGCGGCGCTAGTATTCCGAACACTACCTTTAAGTGTCGTGACGAGTGTCCACTATTAACCCGATTACTACATCGACGCTTGCGCCGTTTGTACTTAAGTAGGACCTAGCTGAGCACGACCACATGAGCAATGAGCTGTGAAGAAATCCCTGATTGGAGTTGCATGGCTTCCTAAAACATTTAAAGTTAGGGGAAAACTCGCACGAAAAGAACTCGCACGAAAATATCAAGATATTTTGGCCGCTCACTGTTCTAACCTAACCCAACCGATATTTTTGTGATAATATTACTGTCTAAACTCTACTAAAGAAAAAAAATATTGGTGAAGAGCAGTGACTAGCAAAAAAATCTTGAAATTAGCGTGCGTTTTTTTTCGGGCGAGTTTTCCTCTAACCTTTTAAGATGTAGATAGTTTAATATTTTACTTGTACCCCGTCCTTATTTCGTTTCAAGACATTCGTTTGGACTGTAGAAGGTGGTGTATGAGGACAAAAATCGTGTAGTAAAAAAATTGGCTATTAAAAAGAATAGGTTACTGACAAAGTTTTTGCCGGATGTTCTCGTCGGAATCAACTTTCCGATTCCGGTGGTAGAATCGCATTATGTCAATTTATTTTTCAGTATATCTTGTGTCTCAACATATTATATATTTAATTACCTACCTACATGTAAATTTTAGATATATATTATATTTTTTATGTATAACGTGTTGTAAGTGCTATGTACAGTCAACTCCAAAAATATGTATACACTTTAAGACCTTGTCACAATACATAAATGTAAAGGAACGACTTCTACTTTTTATAGACACATGTAAGTATTGTGACAAGGTCCTAAAGTGTATACATATTTTTGTAAATTGAGTTTGTAGGGAGCAAAGAGTAGGGTGGTTGACCCGGTAGTTGACCAGGCACCGGTGGTTGACCACTTACGGCATTATGTGTCTATATTAAGATTTTCTGCCATTAAGTACTTCATTTTATGTTGGATACATGTAGTCGGTACTAATACAAATCCACTAATCACATACCGGCTAGGAAGAGACAACCGATGAACCCTACAAGTTTGTTTTAATATCACTTGTCACTGACGTGGGTCATTCGGCCGCCATTGTTGTAAGGAAAGTGTTTTGATCGTAAAGATTATTTTCATTTCTTTTGTTTTGTTCATGGATGAATTTTGCTCATATCAATGATTTTAGTTATAAATATATGTAAATTATAGAGAATGTAATGAATTTAGGATGCAAACAATATGTTTCTTGAGTTTATTTATCTGGTTATCAAAAGGTACATGATTGGATAAAATGTTCCTGTAGTTGACCTGTTGGTCAACGACTAGCTCATTGGAGTACGACTTTTTTCTGTAGTTTTTATCTAGAATTTCAAGTCTATGGTATGATTTGTTTTTCTTCAATCGATTTTAATAAAATAAATGGCATTCTTTCCATTAGTTGACCAGTGGTTTGACATTGGTACTGCCATACAAAACATAAGCTCCTATGATTGACCAAGCTCTCTAAAATTTTTTTTCCTTGTTTTAGATTCAATATGCCACTAAAAGACCTCTTTTCAGTACAGTGGGGGACGATATTTATGAAGCGCTTAAAGAAATACAGTCAGGAAAAAAAGTAGAAACGTGCCGCAAATTTAATATCCCTCAATAACAATGATTAACAAAATAAAAATGTGACATCCCATTCAACGCAAAACGAGTCCACCAACAATTTTCACAACTAATAGGAACAATAATTGCTCAGTAAGGTGGATTAACGCAATCGCATATAAGGAATTCCTTCCTACACTGGTCAGCAAATAAACCGAGCCACTAGCTAAGTTTCATACAAACATGCATAGTTAGAATAGAAAGCATCTGTAAGCTTCCTAGCTAGAAAAATTTCAGTCTATCAGTAATAATTGAATGTGTATCGACGTCTTAAATTTTTAAGAACACGAATTTAATGAAAAATAGGAAAATTTAAGTGGATTTTCGCTTTATAAACTTGTATAGAACAGAAAAAAACAAAAAACATTTTCCTATTTTTTTATAAAATCGGAATATTTCTGGAATGCAAAACACAAACGCATATTTGAAAATTGAACATTTTTGACATTGATTCACATTTAAATTACTACTATAGCAATGAAACTATTATATCTGTAAGCTTCCCAACTAAGCACGATTGTATGAAAATCAGGTAGTGGATCGGTTTATAAGTTGGGCAGCAGTGTATTATAAAAGAGCAATATTGCGATAGATATGACTGAAAATAGCAGTTTACTTGTTGGTTACTAATTAATACTAGGACCAACCTTAATAAAGATGATTTTAAAAAACCTTCTCCTTTTGTCGAATATAGTTAAATTTAACTTTTTGAGAAATGGTCAACCTCTGGTACAAATCCTGTCAACAACTGGGGCCTGCTGGTCAAAGTAGGGTACACCCCGACTTCATACCGATTTTGCTAAATAATAAAAAAACCAAAAAGAATTAAGTGTTTTCCTTGTCAAAATATAGTTGTCAACTAGGTTACGTTCAGAAATAAAAATAAGCTAGTGAGAAATATCGCAACCGGGTTACTTAAGAAAATTTTAAAGTGATTTTTTTCCCCTAATTGGTTTGGGACCGGGACATTCACCCTAATTTGAGTTTGAAAAAGTACCGATTACATCGCACAAGTATTTTTCGGAGCAGGATCGCAATTTTTTTTGTTTTTTTTTTATGAGATAGGTAGCAGACGAGCAGGCGGAATTCATTTTTTTTATAAACAAACCATACAGAACATCCAATAAAAATTATGAACAAAGATAATTAAACTCTAAAAATGGCGGAGGTATCAGTTCCAAGAACAGGAAATGGTCTGAGAAACAATAGCGTGCTTCCATACGCACAGACAGACAGACATGACGAGACAGTGGTGTACTAACGTAACATGGCGGGTGTAACCGATGATTGTTTTCTACATAAAGCGTAGAGATTAATATGAGTCGTATAGTTTCAAAAGCGGCAATCTTCCATACAAGTTGTGTGGTAGTTTTTTTTTTTTGGTTCAGTCACTCGACAAAAGGTTCCCCTCGATTACATTTGTAAGCATCTCGTCGGATTGGCGATTCGGCTTAAGCACGTCCAGCCACCTTCAGAGGCCAGAGCTATTCCTATTGGCATGAAGCGCAAAAGAGGACGACCAGCCAAAGCTAAAAAAGCATTAATTGTGCAGTAAATTATTACAGAAGACTGATTCTTCTTAAGATTTTTAAATGCTTTTAGTTTTAAGATCTTTATACTGTTTATTATTAGTTTTAAAGGACAAATTTTTATGATTGTTTCAACAAGTCAAAAAAGGATTATTGAAATTGGAGTTTTGTTTTTTATCTTAGGTATAGCATCCGGTATACTATTTTTTCGTAGTGGATTTTGAGACAAAAAGGAATTTATTTACTGTGTTTGTCAAATATTTTTTCCTGAGGGTAATTTACTTTAATCGGATAACGAGATGTTATTTTTTGCATGTCATTTAAATTTAAATGTGGCCTAATAATTTGGTGTTTGTTAACTATTTCTGGGGGAACAATGATTTTGGACTTTTTTGGACTCAGTTTGCTTAAAAAGGATAGCAAGATGTAAAAACGTTGGTTATAATTTTACATTAAAATGCTGTTTTGATTTT